>JAODAL010045246.1:0-32113 GCA_025379985.1 Phyllomedusa bahiana | reverse complement strand
GCAGTGGGTCCCGACTCTGGGCTTTACGTTCTCTCTGTAATAAACACAATGGTCCATTTCTGTCAATCTGTTCATGTTGGGTCATAAAACCAGCCCATCCCCCTTTTTGTGATCCCGGAGCCCCCCCCCACATGGCCCCCGTGCGGGGTCGTGTTTATGGGACAGCACAGCATTTGTTTTTTGCTCCTATTTTCAGCATTGGAGGCCCCATTAGGTGGTGCTGTATAGGGAGGGGGCCCACATTGGAAGTTTTGGCAGGACCTTGCTGGATGTATTTTCCTCTCATTATAACTCGCTGATGCTTACAGGACTTTAAAAGGGAAAACGAGGTGAAGCCTCTGCCCCAGATAAGGAGGTTAAAGGGGCTGAAGACAAGGGGGGGGGGCCCCCAAAAGGGGAAGAGGCACAAATGGGTTTTTTCCCAGCAAGAAAATTTCCCAAACCCTTTCCCCCACTTCATCCACCACCAGTGATACTGAGGCTTGGAGCGCACTGAGGTTTGCTCCTGTTGGGGACCTTTGCTCTGAGGAAACCCCAAGCCCCTTTAGACCCCCAGGGACATCTCAAGGACACATACTGACCTCAACCACCATATGTGGACACGTGAGGTTTTGGTCTGAACAAACAAAGGGTAGCTTGGTTCACACTGGGTTTTTCCCATTTGGGATCGGCTACGGTATCTGCAATGCACTGCATAGAGAAAGAACCCCCTCTAGACCCCCGGGGGACCCAATGATACTTTTCAAACCCTCTAACCGGGCCCCCGGACGGGGCCCCATAGGAAAAACCGGGGCATTTGCCCGGGCGGGCCTAGGGTGGGGCCCCCGGCCGACCCCCAGGGGGCCGGGTGTCGCCCCCCAGGGGCCCCCTTTCCCCCCCCCTCCCCCCGGGGCGGGCCTGAGTGCCGGCACATGCACAGGTCCCCGGGCAATGGCGAATGGGGCCGGACCCCTGTGCCAGGCCCCCCTCCCACACGCTGACAGGGGGGTCACAGATCCAGCCTGCACCCTTCACGCCGCCCGCCTGCACCCCCGGGTGCAAGCAGCGCCGAGGCTGAACAGCTGGGATCTACTGACCCTCTTTTTCTGCTAAAAGGAGGCGGGGGGAAAACCCGCGATGTAATGACATCATCGCGCGCGTGCTGCACGGCCCCCACTTGGGTGAGATCGGCCACTCAGAACGGACTTGGAGAAGAGAAGGGAAACTAGGTGAGTAAGATTTTTTTTTATTTGTTTTTTTAAACTACTTACTGGCTCTGCCTAACTATATGATGCCCTGCCTGGCTATATACTGCCCCTGCCTAGCTATATGGGCCCTCCTGCCATTACTACCCCTGCCTGCCTACTTACTGCCCTGAGGGCTACATACTGGCCCTGACTGCTAATTACTGCCCCCCCCCTGGGGCCCTACTTCAAATTACTGGCCCCTACCGGGCTATTTTACTGGGGCACCCCAGCTACCTGGCTATTACTGGGGGCAGCCCCAGCTACCGGGCTAGTTACGGGGGGGCAGCCCAAGTTACCAACCAAATTTAATGGAGGAAGGAACTATTTACCTACCCAAGGGGGTTACCTATTTACATGCCATTTCTGATATGTTATTTTTTGGGGTCTAACATACGCTTTTTGGGGGAATTGATAGGAAAGTGCGGGGAAGGAGAGGAAAAAGATGATTTGTGGTAATTTTCACGGGGGCGAGAGGACCGGAGAAGAAGACATTGCAGCTGTACCGGGACAGAGAAAAAATGGAAGGAACACTCATGGGGGGGGAAAAATCATGGGGGTTTTGGGACCAGATGGAGAAAAAAGGAAAGAGAAAACCCCCATCGGGGAAGACGTCTCCTGTGACCCCCATGTCAGGGGTCATTTTTACTTTGTTTTAAATTTAAATCTGTATTCATGTGATTTTGCCTGACTACTGGTTGTGATTGGGGGGGTCTACCGACCAGACATGCAGCCACACGGCCGCCCCTGCACCGCGGGGGGTGAAAGCAGGGCTGGGCTGAACAGCGGGGATCTTCTGCCCATCGGTTCGACTCCCAGAAGGCCGCGGGGAAAAGCGAGCGGTAATGACCTCCTGCTTGGGGGGTGTTTAAGGCTTTCGGATGAGGAGAGAAGAGGAAGCAGAGACATCAGGTAAGTATTGGCTTTATTTTTTTAAACTAATAGCCCTGCCGACTGCATATATACTGCCCTGCCTGCTGCCTATAAAACCCCTTTGCCCCTCCTTTTCCCCCCCTCCCCCCTTGCCTATTTATCCCTGCCCTTTTTTTGCCTGGCCTACCTATATCTACCCTGCCTGCCCCCTATACACAGCCCTGCCTGCTCCCTATAACTGCCCCTCCGCTCCCTATATACTCCCCCCTGCCTGTTTCCTATATACTGCCCCTGCCTGGCTACCATAATTGCCCTCCCTGTTTATATACTGGGCCCTACCGCTACAAGTGGCCCTTGCCTCCTTATACGGCCCTGCCTGCCTACCTCTATACTGCCCTGCCTGCCTACCTATATACTACCCTGCCTGCATCCTATACACAGCCCTGCCTGCTACCTATATACTGCCCCTGCCTGCTACCTATATACTGCCCCTGCCTGCTACCTATATACTGCCCTGCCTGGCTACCTATAAGTGACCCTGCCTGCTTATATACTGGCCCTGCCTGGCTACATAGTGGCCCTGTCTGCCTAAATACTGGTCTGCCTGGCTATATATGCCCTTCCCCTAGCTATAGATGCCTACTATATATCCCCCGGGCCGGGAAATTTTACTCCCCTGCCTTTGGATAATACTCCCCCGGGCCTGGCTATATACTGCCCCTGCTGGATATATTTAAACTCCCCCTGCCTGGAATTACTCCCCCTGCCTCGATATGATGCGCTGCCTGGCTATATATAACCCTGCCTGCCTACTTTTACGGGCCCTGACGGGCTACATAGGGGGCCCTGACTGCTAATTACTGCCCCTCCCCCTCCCTGGCTAATTACTGCGGGCAGCCCCAGCTACGGGCGAGTTCTGGGGGGCCCCCACAAGTTTTTTAAAAAAAAAACCCATTTCGGGGGGCGGGGACAGGCACCACTCATATTACAATGAGGGGACAAGTGACGCTGCCACATACAAGCCCCGTATAACCTCCAATAACACCTGTGGAACACAGTTTGGGTTTCAAAACACCAGCTCAGGTTCCCCATCCAACAAGAAACAGCACTGATCCACACAGAAGCCCAATACCCCCGACATCCAGGGACTCAAGGAGACTCTTCTCTGAACCTTTAAAGGGATTTCCTGCCAAGATATTTCCAAAAAAGACTTTTTTTCACCACCCCCCTTCACGGGTTTAGTTCGGAGGTTGGTGCAATCAATGAGGGTAAAAGTGTATTTTTTAAAGCAAGTGAGATTGATTTTAGAATTTTTGGGAATGAAAAGGATGGAAAAGGAAAAAACCAGAAATAAAAACCCTGAAACAACAGAACAAAATTTTTACAATTCAGAAAAAAATTACCCCAAATTCTCTCCCCTCCAAGGGTCGCACACCAGTCTCTTCTCCCATCAGTGCTCCCAATCGTGCCATTTTCCCCCAAAACAGACCCCAGGGACCCTTGTTTTCTGTTTATATCCCCCAAAAATCAGGCCATACCTGCCCTTCCCCCTGAAGCCTGCAGCCTCCCTCCTGCACCTCATGTTTAATCATAATTGACCCCCTTAGACCCTCAGATGCCCCAACACATCCCCCTATTAATGGAGAGGCTGAGGCCCCCCCCCCCCCCCCCCCCCCCCCCCCCCCCCCCCCCCCCCCCCCCCCCCCCCCCCCCCCCCCCCCCCCCCCCCCCCCCCCCCCCCCCCCCCCCCCCCCCCCCCCCCCCCCCCCCCCCCCCCCCCCCCCCCCCCCCCCCCCCCCCCCCCCCCCCCCCCCCCCCCCCCATAACCCGGAGAAACCCGTTTAAGGACATGTGGCTGACACAACAGCCCCCATCTTGGGTTGCACAAATGAAAAAGAATAATATAATAATACCCATTTCAGGATCCCCGGGGTTTTGAACGGGGTCAGGGCTGTAGGTTTCCTTTAAATGAATTTTAGGAAGTCAAAAGGGAGTTTTTTTACATTGACTCCAGCAAAAGGGGTTGTTTTTTTGTTTTTAAAGTGCAGGGAAGGTTTTTAATTGTTTTTTGTCTGTGCCCGTTATGGTTTCACCTAATTTTATCCTCATCTGCTGCAGTGGCATGCTGGCACTTTAATTTCCAAAGTAGATAGTAGCTGTGGAATTACAAGTGCCAGCATGCCCCATAAGTCTGCGTTTGTAAATAGGAACAATTTTAATTGAAACATTAAGTCAGGGGTTGCCCGTATAAATCTTTCATTTGTTAAATGGTCCCGTATTTCTTACAGTTGGGGGGGGGGGGGGGGGGATTGTATGGAGACTGGGGGGGGGGCCTGGAAAAACTACAACAATACTGCTCCTTTTTGAGGATTTTTTTAAATTTAAAAAAATAAATATTAAAACTGCCTCCCATGTACAAGAATATAACTACTATAAACTCCCCCTTTTGTACAAGAATATAACTACTATAATACCCCTTTTGTTTTTTCCCCCCCCTATGTACAAAATATAACTCTATAAACGCCCCCATGTACAAGAAAAATTAAAAAACCCCAAGTAAAAAAAAAACTATAATACTGCCCCCCATGTCAAGAATTAACACATAATTTGCTTCCTATGACAAGAAATAACCTATAATACTGCTTCCTATGTACAAGAATATAACTACTAAATACTGCCCCCCATGTACAAGAATATAACTACTATAATCTGCCCCCTAGTACAAAAATTAAAATACTATAAAACTGCTTTCCTATTACAAGAAATAACTACTAAATACTCCCCCTATTGGTAAAAAATAAATTTAAATTTCTAAATAATTATTTCTGCCCTTGTAAAGAATATAACACTAATATACTTCCCCCTATGTACAGAATATAAATATTGGGCAGAGAAATGCAGATGAGGTTTAACAAGATAAATACAAAGGGTTTTGACGGGGGGGAATAGTCCATTCCGTGATTACTTGTTAAATGGAAAAACGCTGGGGAAAAAATGCTGGAGAAAGGAAATTGGGGAAATCCCCGGGGGAGAGTAAACTTCCTTGTAGCACCAGTGTCAGGGCAGCACTGCCAAGGCAAAAAGGATCATGGGGTGATTTAAAAGGGGCTTGAGGCCACGATGAGAAAAACCCCCCAATATACAAGTCACTGTCAGACCACACAGGGGGGTATTGGGGAAAGGTTTGGGGCCCGTAGGAATATGATATTTAGTTATAATTCTTTATATTCTGTACATCCCCTAGAACTGCATTGGAGAGGGTCTTTCAAAGTGCCGCCTTGTGCAATCATCTGCAGCCTTTCTATCCCAAAGTAGTGAGATCCGCCTTTGCAATTGTCTACTTTCCCGAGTCCCCGTTTTTGGAAATGTAATGAGGACAAACAGGGGAGAATTTCCTTCCTAACTGAAATGCAAACATCACTGTAGATAAATGATAACCTTCCCGGGGCTTTTGTAAATTTAACCAAAAATCTCCGCATTGTTGAGGGCACAAAGAAAAATGAGGGGATTCTGGAGACATTTTCTAATGTAATATAAAAACAAGTTTTATGAAACCCGGGGGTTCTGGAGAAGGGGGCTGGTACATTTCTAGATGTATAATAGAACAGTTATAGTGACGGGGTTCTGGAGAAAAGGGGGTGGATACATTTCTAGATGTAATAATAACAAGTTATAGTGACCGGGATTCGGGAAGGGTCTGGTACATTTCTGGTTAAAATAGAAAAAGTTAAAATTAAGTGACCGGATTCCCGGGGAAAGGGTCTGGATACATTTCTAGATGTAATAATATAACAAGTTATAGTGACCGGGATTCTGGAGAAGGGTCTGGATACATTTCTAGATGTAATAATATAACAAGTTATAGTGACCGGGATTCTGGAGAGGGGTCGCTGATCCAATGATTTTTTCTGATGCCAGAAGGATTTTTTTTTCTTTAAAACTAGGATAATCTGCTTCTACCTCAAGGGTTGTTTTTTTCTTCTTCAGGGTCAATGCTGTACCACAATAGGTTGAACTGGATGGATGTCTCTATTTATTTTTTCTCCAACCTCAAACTGTTATAAAGGGAGATTCCATAGGGACATCCGGCCCAACAGAGGATTTTCAGCGTCCCATGAACCAGATTGCAGAGGATCATGGCTTTGTGCAAACCCCTCCCCATAATGGATGTTCCTGGTTGGCTCGGGGCATTTCTGAGCAGTTCAGGTGTAAAAACTATATTGGGTCTAATGTATGAAAATGGTCCATGGGCAACACAATCAGAGCTCAGATTTCATTTCATATAGGGCTCTGCAAAAATTAAAGCTGGGCTCTGGTTGTTACTGCTAGACTCTTCATACATATGGCCCATTGTCTTTGGGTTGCTGATTGATACATAACCTCATAGCCCGGCTTTGCTCCGGTCACTGTAAGAATATAGGATCTAGATCTGCAGGTTCTTTCCCATCAGGATATAACAGTAGGACTCATGGTAACTTCTAATAAAAGGAAAAACACAGATTTATTGCCTTCTTCATGAAAGCTGTAAAATTACAAGATAACATAGAAAATGTAGCTTCTATTAGTGGGATTGTATATTAGTCCTGTGGCACCGGCTTGCGTTATGGCTCTGAATGGTTCATATGAGCTCATCCTTCTTGCCCCCGCCATGGGTGTCGCATGTGTCTTATACAGGAAACAATAGGGGGGGTTAAAAGTTTGTTCATTCTTGTGTTCAAATCTATACAGAAATTCTACCAAAATATCCTTTACCCCAGTCCCAGTCGCCTCCATCCCCCATCACTAAAACAGATGTGTATGTGCTTGCCTAAACGGAATGTCCTAAGTTAACCCCTTCCCAGTGCCTGGTCATTATTTTTGGGCACAGGTTTTTTTTTTTTTCTTCCACTTGAGCCTGTTTTGTGGAGTGTTGTTTTTTTTTTTTTTTTTGTCTTTTTTTAACACGCTTGTCACTCATTGGTATAATTGACGTGTTTTCTGGATTCTGCAGGTTGATACGACTCCGGTGATGATTAATAGGTCGGGTTTATATTTGTCTTAGTGAATGTTTTTATTTATTTTTTATTACTTTATGACCAATAACCTCTTTGCCCTTCCCCCATGGATCGATGTGACATTTTCATCTTTTTATTTAAATTTTTACAGTCGGTGAAATGACCAAAAAACCCACAATTCTGCTTTTTATCCGTGCGTGGTGTTCAGCCTATGGGATGAATAATGTTATATTTTAATAGATCGGACTTTTACAGAGGCAGCGACATCAAATATGGAGAACTTTATTTTTCTAAATGGTAAAAAGGGGGATTGGAACTGTTAATGTATTTTTTATTTTTAAAACTTTTTTTTTATTTGTACTTGATGACTTAATCATCTGGGCCCCTATGCTGAAACAATTTATGGGGGCTCATCTATTGCTGCTGCTACATATTGAGGAACTCTGTTACCCGTTCAGTATCTGGAGCTCCTTCCCAGACCCGTTCTGTTTGTGGAAATCCTTCCAGAATCTGTTCTGTTTCTGAAGATAATTCCAGAACCAATTCTGTATCTGGAGCTCCTTCCAGGACCTGCTCTGTAAGTGGCACTCTGCTCCAGACCCTGAGATCCTCCCAGGCCCCATACTGAAGCTGGAGCTCCATGCCGAGCCCGTTCTGTAAATGGAGCTCCTTCCATTACCCGTTCTGTAAATGGAGCTCCTTCCATGACCCGTTCTGTAAATGGAGCTCTGAGCCGCACCCGTTCTGTTTGTGGAAATCCTTCCAGAACCCGTTCTGTTTAGATAATTCCAGAATAAATTCGGTATCTGTAGCTCATCCAAGACCCGTTCAGTATTTATCATTCTATTATTATTATTATTATTATTATTATTATTATTATTATTTTTATTTATTTTAAAGCGCCATTGATTCCAGGGCGCTGTACATTCGAGGGGTTACATATCATTACATAAGTCAAACGAGTACAGTGATAAGGGATAATGACAATTGGCACGGCAGAGGAGAGAGGACCCTACCCGTGAGGGCTTACAATCTACAAGGAGGGGGAAAGAGACAGGAAGTGAGGGGCAGACATTCTATCTATTGTTCTATTGTAACAAGGGGCTGTAGTAAGTCCTCTTGCCCAGTAGATGGCGCCAGAACATCCGAGATGAAGTGTGGTAGTTGCCTGATTACAGGGGGAAACGTTTTGGGGGGCACAGGGACAGGAGGAGGAAAGGGAGGAGTTGGAAGCCAGAGAGGACCTGTGGAGGAGAGAGTGAGGAGGCAGAGTGTGTGTCTCCCTGCTTTGCTAAGAGGTTTGGTGGAGCTGTTACTAAAAACAGTATAGAAGGGTTTTTTCCAGTGGGTGAAAGTGTCCTGATAGAAAAAAAGGGCTGTCTGGGCTCAGAACACGCTTGTGGGGGAGGGAGTTCCCCACATGCAGGTTGCCCCGAGAGGACCCCCTAGAAATTGAAAAAATTTTCCAAAAGTGATTAATACCTCTTGTGAACTGTTTGTTATTAAATTGTTAAATTTTAAATTTAAAAAAAAAAAAGAAACCCTTCCCGGGTTTGGGTTTCCGTTCCCTTTTTAAAATTTTTGGCGTATTTGGGGGCCCAGGGTTGGAAAAGGTTTAGGGGCGTTTAAAATTTTTACTTTGTTTTCCCCAGCGTCTACCAAATTTCCCGGGGTGGGGGTTTTTTATGAACATTTAAACCCAATTTTATTTGGGTAAACAATTTTTTTCGCTCAAATTTGGAAAGAAAGATTTAAAAGGGGCTCCCCGGTTGTTTAAAACATGCCCCACATCTGAAAGAAAAGAATTGGCCCCGGGGTTCCCATTAAAAGGAGAACCCGGGGAAAAACCGTTATGCTAAAAACTCTGCATGTTTTTCAAAAGAAGTTTTTAAGGAAGACCAACTTAGCCCGTTGTCAGAAAGAGAATGGACGCTCCCCCAGTTTTGAAAAAGGCCTACAGGGTTATAAAGGTTTTGAAAAAGAAAAAAAGAAATCGGCGTGCACCCTTTTTTAATAAAAGGGCTGGGCGAGATAAATTTTAAAGGGGGATTGAAATTTTTTCAGTTTTTCGGAGGACCTTGATTTGGAGCGATTTTAACGGGAACCCCCACATTGCCCTTTAATAAGTGTTAAAAAAAAAGGGATCACGTTGGGGGAAAGTGGGGGCCCCCCCGCGGTTGGGCCCAAAAGCTGAGGGAGAAACCAACCCGAGAAAATTTCACTTGGAGCTAAAAATAAATTCCCCGGGAAAGAAGGCGGGGGAAAAACTTCAAGGGACTTTGGGGACTCAAGGTAGTGGGAAGGGACATAAAAGGCCCGGGGGACCGCCATGGGGGATTCACCCGAAGAGGGGAGCTACTTTAATGAGAGAAAAACAGACTGCGGTTTGGGGGTGTGAGGGAGTGGGCCCCAACCTAAGGAAAAAACTGCCCCCCGGACAGGGTAGAGACTCAAACAGGGGGGGGTTAAAACTAGATTCGCCTTTTGGTTTCCCTGGGGGGGAACCGCAGGAGGAAATTCGGGTTACCCCCTATGCTGGGGCCCAAAAGATTTTAATTTTGGGGAGACCCCGGTAATAAAAGCCGGGTTTTTTTTGGGGGGAATTGCCGGCCTGGTGGATACGGGTCGAAAAGTCATCCCCCTCGATAGGGCGGCTTTTGAGGGGAAAATTTCCACCCCAATTTTTTAAAGACAGTTCCTGCGTGTTTTTAAAAAAACCCGCTAACAACTTCCCTATTCGGTTTGTAGGGGTCATGCAAGCTAAAATTTGGCCCTCTGGGGACACCTGGTGATTCGCAAGAAACCAGTGTTTTCTGGGTTTGAATGTCCCTACAACCCTTTTACGGACTGAGGCCCATGGGGCGGGGAAAAAAAAGTATGGAGGGGTCCCTTTGATCATCAAACCACCCCTTCAGGTTTTTCAGTGGTTTTCCGACAGTGCCAAGATAAAGGGGGCAGTTTAGGGAAACCTCATTCTAAACCAATTTAAGTGTACAGGCGAGGAAAATGGGGTTGCGGGTTTCTTCCCCTGAATATGGTTAAGTTGGAAGCTAAGGGGTACGGGTTTAGAGCCAGCCTTCCGTTTGGAAAAGGGGTAGGGGGGACGCACTATGGTGGACCCCGGGGGCCGGGGTACTGGTTTGGTCATAAATGTAAATGATCTTGCATTTGAAAAACTGCCTTCTCAAAAAACATGGAAGAGAAAACCCGGTTTAAAAAAAGGTTTACAGCCCTTTGGGGGAAAAGCCGTTTGGGAGCTAGAGGGGGCCCGAGGGGGGAAAAGCGTGAATAGTAATCCTGTCCCAGGTGGGGCAGAGAACCCCCTTCCCCTCGTTGAGTGCATAAACCCGAAAGGGTGTCCCCAAAAGGGAAACCAAGGGTTAAAGGTTTTGAAAAAAAAAGGGAATTTTCCCTTTGGGGTTTTGGGGCCCCCTTATGGGTGCTTTCTCCCCCCATGAAGCTAAACTTCGGCCTCACGCAAACCGTGGGAAAGAGACCCCAAAATGGGGGCGCGCATCCGGTTAAAGCAGCGTTCCCGGAAAGGTTTTTCCCCCAAAAGCCTTTTTTCGGGGGGTTTTAAAAGAACTTTTTTAAAAGAAATCCCAGGAAAAAACAGGGGATTAAAGCCCGTAAGAGCCCTGGGCCTTTTGGACGATGTTTGTAAAGAAAGGAGGGGAAAAGGTTGGTTTGGGTTTCAATTATGTTTCTTAACATTTGGGAAAGGGTGGGGGGTTGCTTACCCAAACCCCTATTGAAGATTCGTGGGGGCCCCCTAGGACGGGTCAGTATTTCAAAAACTCTGGATCTACCCAGGGGTTTACGGGGCGGGTTTCCAAAATTTGAAACCGTGGGGGGAGGGGAGAAAAAAGGTTTTTGGGTTACCAAAGGGACGGTTTCAGTTTTACGCATGCGTTTGGATTGTTTAATGCCCCTGAAAACCCATTTCAGGGGTTGGGAGGGAAAACTGGGCTTGGGGGATTTAAATTTACGAAGGTTGCTATTTTTTTAGGGAAAGACATCTTTAAATTTTCCTAACCCCCCTTTCGGGAAAACACCTAGAACGGGCTGGATCGAGGGGCTACCCACGGTTAGAGTGCAGGGGTTTAAAAGTTTGAACCCTCTAAATGTCATTGTTCAGGGACAGTATCGGGGAAACCTGGGGCATGTAGTCTCAAAAGATGGCGGTACAGCCCTTTAGACTCCCAAAGTAAAGGAAAGTGCAGCGTGGCCCACCCCCCCCACAGGGCCCAAATGAACTGAGATCTTTCCTCGGAAAATTTTTGGGTCCAAACCACGGGTTTTCATGAAAGCTTTGAAAGGATTGAAAAGTCCTTTTTATATGTTTCTCCAGGGGGGCCCCGGGGAGGGGGCCCAAGGGGAAAAGAACATTTCCCAATGGTTAAAAGGATGCTGTTTGGGCCCTTTAGAACTTAAGGGGACTTTTAAAACAAAGTCCCCAAAAACCCCAAGTTACCCAGATTAAAGCTTGCCCTTTTTTTTAAAAAACGACGGGGTCTAAAGGCGGGAGCGGGCCCTTTACCCCAATGTACAGGGGGGAAAAGAGAGATTTATTGCGTATGCCATTTGGCTCTGAGAGAGGGGGAGAGGTTTCCAGATAATTAGTTCCTTCAAACTAGGTTTTTTGGCGGTGGTTTGGGCCAAAAAGGAAAAGTTGGAAAATTTTGGGAAAAGGCGAAAATTTTTACGCTGGTGCCCGAAAAAAACCCCGGGTGCATCTGGTTTACCCCAAGTTGGGGGCCCTTTGGAGCAGTGGTGGATGGCCCGGGGCCTGGAAATTTAAAATTTTCCAAACGCGGGGTATCGTCCGGGGGGGAAAAAACCAAATTGCAGATGCACTGTCCCTTTCCCCCGGGGAAAAGGCCCTGGGCAACACCGGATGAAGAAGGGGAGGGGAATGAGACCTAACTTAAAACGAAAAGGGTTTGGCTAAAGAGTTTTACCCACTGTTGTCGGACCAAGCTACCGAAGGGGGGAAAATGGGGGCCCACGGGCGCCCGGGGGAAGGTAAACCCCCAGATACGAAGGGTACGGGGGTCCAGGGGAAATTTGGAAATTATGTCCTGTCAGGGAAGGGGAAAAAACATGGCAGAAAAAAAGGAAATTGACTGTTGGCCCGGAAAAGGGGGGGAAACTTTTCCCGGCAAGTGCAACTGGGGGAAAAATCGAACTGCTGGAAGGGGTGGTCCCTTTCCGAAAAAAGGTAGAGGGTTTTACCCATTGGTTGCAGGGAAAAAAAAGGGGAATTTTTGGCCCCTACTAAGCCCGGGGGAGTGGTACGGGGGGTACTTTTTTCCCAAACCCCTCACATGAAAAAAAACTGCCCGAAAAACCGTTTTGAAAACAATGTTTTAAAATTGTGGTTTAGCAAGAGCCTTGGAACAGCGGGGTGCCAGTGAGGAACATTTCGGGTCTTTTTTATACTCAGGGGGGTCATGATGGAAAAAATTTAAATGTGGGGAATCCACTTGGGGTTTTCAAAAAAATCTGCGGGTTTTATAATCGAACCCCTTAACCCCAAAAAATTTGTTCCCCCCGGGGACCAAACAGAAAGAAACCACCCCGGGCCCTTGTGAAAGGGAATTTTATTCTAGTTTTAAGGGGTGCCCCAATCATTTTACTTTCCGATAAGGGGGCCTTTGTTTTTAAAGGGTTTAAAGGGGTGATCGAAAAAAACTGGGGTCCCCTTTTAACCAAATAAAAAAAGAACGGACCACTCCTTACCCCCCAACAAGGGGAAAATGGCGCTTGCAAGCGCTTGAACAGAACCTTGCTGAAAATTTAAAAAGGCCTTAGTGAAAGACAAAGGGAGGGGTTTTGGCCGGACTTTGTGGCTAAACTGGTTTGGGTCTATAAAAAATTACAGTAATCCAACCCCCGGGATAGTAAACCTTTTCATGTTGATGTTGGGGAAGAACTGGAAGATCCCCTTTTCAGTCCCCATGATGGGGTCCCGAGTGAGGGAGAAAAACCAAAGGGGGAAACTCCCCCAAATTTGGGAAAGGGAGATCATCGCAAAAGGGGTCCAGGAAATTTATAAACTGGATGACCCCGAGGGTGGTGGTGAATCGGAGATTGAAGAAAAGTTCCCCTTTCCCACAGTGGAGAAAAAGGTAAGGGTTTAAGGGAAAAAGTTTGCCCGGAAAAAAGGGAAAATTATGTGGCGAGGGAAAACCCAACGGGTTTCCCCGAAGGATAACGCCAACTCAATCCGTTTTTTCCCAGTTTCGAAGTAAGCCCGGGGAAGGGGGGTAAGGGCCGCCAGGATTTTTCCCAAAAAACCTGTTGACCCCATGATTTTTTGTAGCCAACCGCCTGCCCCCAAAGGAAAACCCCCATTCCCTCGATCCCCCCAGTTGTTGACGGGGGTAGTGGTCCCTTCCCCCCAAACGGAAAATAACCAAACCCCCCGCGGGGAATAAAAGGTTTAAAGGGTTGCTCCTGAAAAAACCCAGGGTTTCCCCGGGGGACCTGACCCCACCCTTTTTGGGGAACCACCCCCCCAATGTTCTAACTTTGGCAGAATCCCCAAATTCGTTATGAAGTATTTGGGGGTTGGGAAAACTCGGTTCCCGGGACGGAAAACCTTAAGCCCTGGGAGGGGGGTTGTAAAAAGGGGGCTGTAGTAAGTCCTCTCCCCCCAGTAGATGGAGCCGAACATCCGGGGTTGAAGTGTGGTAGTTGTTTGATTACGGGGGTTGTTTTTTTTGGGGGGGGGGGACAACGGACAGGAGGAGGAAAGGGAGGCGTTGGGACCCAGAGAGGACCTTGGAGGAGAGATTTGAGGAGGCAGGGTGGGGTTGGTTTTCCCCCCTTTTTGGTAAGGGGGTTTTGGGTGGAGTGTTTATTTCACATAAGTTTTAGAAGGGTTTCCCCAAGTCCCTCGAAATTTTCCCTTTTTAGAAGAGCTGCTTGTCTGGTTAGAACCGCATTGGGGGATGCGGGGCCTCCCCGCTGAAGAGGGGAAACCGCTACAAGTTTTGAAAAAAATTTACCCCAAAACCTTTTGGTAAAAACCTCTTTTGAATTGTTTGTATTCATTTGGGTTTAGTAAATTTAAAAAAGAAAATTTAATCTGGGGTTTTGGTTGGTTATTAAAATATCTCCTACCCCCCCCCCCCCATCTATCTATTTATCTCATATCTATAGATCTGTCATTCTTATTCATTTTTTTTTTCTATGTATCTTCTCTTTCTATATATTTCACATCTATCTTTCCATGTCCTACTGAAATGAAGGCCTGATAATAAAGCAATAGACTCTAGAACTTCCTGCATGAACCCAAGACTATGATGATTTCCCAGTATAACCGGTCAGATCCGGGGTGCAGGATACAACATACAGGAAACATATTTCAGCCCCTAAAAACCTTGTGATCTGCTACAAAATGAAACCATGAATCTTCCTCATCTCAGAGGTCAGAATTGGGATGAAAAGACAGACACCGGTCACAAGACCTCACCAGCGGCCGCCACAGACGGAAGATTATCATATGTGAGGGATGGTGAATGGGGGAGCAGCTTCAGGTTATAGAACCGAGATACTCACATTGCTAGGCCAGGAATTATTGCTGCTGCAGGGGTGACACATATATACAGAGCCTATAATTTATTATAAAATGTCACACTTTCATCATGAAGGGATAGAGCATAGGAAAAAGCATTAAACTCACCCTTATAACTCACCCTTATTTTTCAGAATATAACTACTGCTCCTATGCACAAGAATATAACTACTATAATACTGCTCCTATGTACAAGAATATAACTACTATAATACTGCCTCTATGCAGAAAAAATAACTACTATAATACTGCCTCCTATGTACAAGAATATAACTACTATAATACTGCCCCCTATGTACAAGAATAGAACTACTATAATACTACTCTCTATATACAAAAATATAACTACTATAATACTGCCTCCTATGTACAAGAATATAACTACTATAATACTGCCCTCTATGTACAAAAATATAACTTCTATAATACTGCCTCCTATGTACAAGAATAGAACTACTATAATACTGCCTCCTATGTACAAGAATATAACTACTGTAATACTGTCCCTATGTACAAGAATATAACTACTATAATACTGCCCCTATGTACAAGAATATAACTACTATAATACTGCCTCATATGTACAAGAATATAACTACTATAATACTGCTCCTATGTACAAGAATAGAACTACTATAATACTGCCCCTATGTACAAGAATATAACTACTATAATACTGCCCCCTATGTACAAGAATAGAACTACTATAATACTGCTCCTATGTACAAGAATAGAACTCCTATAATACTGCCTCCTATGTCCAAGAATATAACTACTATAATACTGCCTCCTATGTCCAAGAATATAACTACTATAATACTGCTCCCTATGTACAAGAATATAACTACTATAATACTGCTCCCTATGTACAAGAATATAACTACTATAATACTGCCCTTATGTACAAGAATATAACTACTATAATACTGCCCTCTATGTACAAGAATATAACTACTATAATACTGCCCCCTATGTACAAGAATACAACTCCTGTAATACTGCCCCCTATGTACAAAAATATAACTAGAATATGTAGTTTTATAGAAGAACACAACTAGCAAATTGTTCTACAATGTTTAATTTCCTGTATAGGTAGATATTTTATGGGTACAAGACTCGTTATAAGGGGCTTTCCCACAATGCTTTTTTTGTGGTAGTTTATTTTTTTTTTGCAGAAATGCACAGATTTAATAGCTGTATTTCAGCAAGAAAAAAAAACAAAACAAACAAAAGTACCGTGTGAAAGCCTCTAAGACAATAGAGCAGTGAGGAATGAAATAATAAACTCTTAACTTGTCTCGTCCTGGAGAAATTCCTGACCCTGCGGCTGTGGTCTCACATCTTCCTTGCATATTTGGTTTTACAAGTACCTGACTCCAAACCCCCCCCCCCGACCGCACCCAGGTCCATTAAGTGAGGTCACCAGACTAATGTGTAATAACGGAAATACCATGTATAGGACAGAATCATTCCTCACAACTTACAAAAATAAGGTCTATTGGGTGGAAGGAAAAACAGGAGCAACGAGAAATAGCAGGGGCGTTGCTAGGGTCCTAAAACATCCGGGGCTCGGGCCCTTAAGTTTTTCTGAGTAGGGCTGGGTGCACACGGCATTTTTCATGTCTCATTGTGAGCTTTGAATGTGTTTTTACAGAGAAAAACCTTCTGTTCCTGTCACTAATTTTCTGCATATTCTACATCGATCCCGTCCATCTCCTCAGCAGTCACTGCACAATGAAAATCAGAGCGGACACACTTACATTTTCAAAACGGCTCACCAGCATATGACAGTGTAATATCCCTAAACAGTTACCAATACATACACCTACACATGGAGCAAATACAGCGAGTCCCCAACTTGCGTCGTTCCGACTTACGTCTGTCCCCTAGTTATGAAGGGGGACCGGAACGACGCAAGCCAGGGACAGCTGACAGCATCCGGGTGCTGCGGTGGCCCAGGCGCAGTCAGCGGTCTTCGCTGTTGTATGCGACTCCTGAGAGCGCATACAGCTGACTCTCCAGTCCCCGTCGGCGTCCGGGCACTGCCATATCCCGGGCGGGGATCGCTTCGGCTGTATGCGACTCCTCCCGCATGGAGCCGAAGCCTCTATTGCAGAGCAGAGAGTGAGCGCTCCCTGCTCCGCAATAGAACTACGGAAGGCCGAAAGCAGACATGCAACCTTCCGGAGTCTCCGGCGCAGGCAGCGCGATGTCAACACGCTGCCTGCGCGGCCTGATGAAATCACCGGCCTGTGCAGGAAGACTGAGCCGGAGGTGAGCACCGGGGGACTGTGGTGAGTATCTGTGTTAGGGCTTATTTAAAAAAAAAAAAAAACAAGCTATACATGCCTATTGGGGACCTAACCGAATAAACCGGCTATGGGGGCCCAAGACCTGCCTCTGAGGGGACCTATACCTGCTATGGGGGACATATACCTGCCTACAATTACACACCATACATATACTAAATATATTGGTTCCGACTTATATACAAATTCAACTTAAGAACGAACCTACAGTCCCTAACCCATATGTAACCCGGGGACCGACTGCATACCGGACGAATGATTGTTACTAAAAAACCCTCCTACAAAACCAAGACCCCAAACTATTACTACTTAACGATCAAATAATCCTGCCAGACCCTGACCGAACGCAACCCCCACATGTGACTATCAGCTGTACACAGGCTCTGATTACATATACCTCCGCCATACAGTGAGCAGATAGTGGTAGATACTAGTTGTATGTAAAAAGAAGGAAAACCGCTTGCACTCACAAATAGTAAAAATGAAAAAAGTTAGTGCTTTATTTCATGTCCACTGGGCAACGTTTCGGCTCACACTGAGCCTTTCTCAAGCAATACAGGAGGGGCAAACATCTTCATATTATAGGTCAGTGCTCATACATATGCAAATTACAATCAACAACAAGTGAATAGTGCAAATCACAACATTATAATATTAGTGACAATCAAACATATTTTTCCAATTTTTTAATATTTGCTATGGATACTATTAATCTTCCATCAGTGCTGTCTACTCATGTCTTTTCCTATGCTGAGGAGGAAGCTACTGGAATATTGGACAGAATTGAAGGGGACGCGGCTTTTTTGGACACTCCATCGGTGCTCATGTTACAACGTAATTATGAAGCTCTTTCTAAGAAACAGGTTACTTTAGAGTTACATCTGTTTACATTGAAACAATATTATAAAAATAATGAATTCCTCGAGGGATGCGTACACGTTTGCAACCTAATTTTTTCACTAATGACTTGGATTTTCATTCTAGATTTGAATTAATTTCGAATAAATATGCTTTTGATGTAATTTTGCTCAACCTGGAATTACTGCACAAGGATTTATGTAGTGTGAATCAGAAGTTGGGTGAAGCTAAAGATTCCTTGAAAAAAGTTATGTCTACAGAGATTTTTTCAGAATTTATTACTAAACAAGATGCTTTTTTATCCAAATTTAAAATGGACTTGGAGGAGGGAAAACGACATAAGTGGCAAAGAGACATTCGTGATTATGAATTTGGATTTGTATATTCATGGAAACAGGACAACCAGTCAAGAAGTACAGATAATAAATTCCCGAAGAGACAGAGAGACTTTAAAATGAACAAAGATATCCCTAATGCAACTGATACATAAGATGATTTTTTATGACTTGTTCCCAGAGAAGGAGACTATCCACCAGAAGAGGCGATAAACGCCACAATAAATCCTATAAAAACATGAATGAACAAGAACTACAAACAGCAGAGTCAACAGCAAAGATCCATAAAGACCCCAAAGACCAACTGGGATTATCTACTCCTGAATCGTCAATAGTGGTAAATATTTCTTTGGTTTTATTGACTTCTATGCAGTTACAACTCTTAACAAAGGGGTTATCTTTTTGCCCCAGTACTAATGTGAATTGGTTTGATTTAGAACTTGATTTGATACAACTTAGTAGACGATGGAAGTTATGTGTTTGGCATAATGAAAAATTTGATAAACCTATGTCTAGCGATGTGGATATGCCTTCGGTGACACAATTCACATTGAAGGCATGTAATCTATATCTTCCTAGTGACTTCACTCCTTCTACAGATATGCATCAAATTGATACATATCTGGATTTGGTGAAACAAGATCTGGCCAAATTAAGAGATGTAAGTGAAGGTAAACCCCTGCGATCAGCTAATCTTACAAGAGGGGAGATTGATGCATTGAATGAATTATGTAATAACCAAAATCTTACTATAAAACCAGCAGACAAGGGAGGGGCTATTGTTTTAATGGATACATCGAAATACATTAATGAGGCTATGAATCAATTATCTGATGTGAGGGTATATCGGAAATTAAACAGTGACCCCAAATTTGAATTTAGTAAAAAATTAAAAAATCTTGTTGAGGAAGCATTTAAGGAGAACATCATTGATAAAGCTTTACAAACTTCTTAATTGTAGAAAATCCTATTACACCAATACTGTACCTGCTACCTAAAATCCATAAAACTTTAATTGATCCCCCAGGCAGGCCCATTGTCTCCAGTAGAGGTTCTATTTTTAGTCAGGCCTCTCTTTTTTTGGATAGAATTTTGAGACCTCTTGTTCTTGATAGCAAATCATACATTAAAGATACTACTGATTTCTTATGTAAACTTAAAGAAACGCCAATCCCAGAATCAGCCATTTTGGTATCATTAGACATAGTCTTTACACCTCTATAGATCATGAGAGTGGCATTCAGGCTATAGGCAAAATGTTAGAACGAACACAATTTTCTAATGAAGGGAAGGAATTTGTGATTACTTTGCTGTATCTGATTTTGACATGCAACTATTTTATATTTGGAGATACGTTTTTTTTGCAATTACGTGGTACTGCAATGGGCACAAACGTTGCGCCCACGTATGCTAATCTCTGTCTCTATCTTGGAAGAAGATTATATTTATGCCTCCACTCATTTCAACAAAGTTTTGAGATGGTGGAGGTATATTGATGATGTTTGCATGATTTGGTTGGGAACTCAAGATGAGTTAGAAACGTTTCTTGAGTTTTTGAACAACATTCATCCAAATATTAAGTTTACCTCCTCCTTTTCTTACCATTCAATAACTTTTTTAGATACTAAGGTGGTTAAAAAGGGTTTGGAACTGGATACTGAATTACATGTAAAATCGACAGATCGTAATACATTACTTAGATATGAGAGTTGCCATCCGCCGAACATGATAAAATCCCTTCCATTTAGTCAAATGCTAAGGGTAAAAAGAATTGTGACGGATCCCATCAAATGTGATGAATCTCTGGTGAATATGTCCAATAAATTTCAAGAAAGGGGATATCCTTTTAAACTTGTTGAGTCTCATAAGAAACGTGTTTGTGACATGGATAGGTCTACCTTGTTATCTTCACAGACGAAAAAAGAGATTGGGAGAATTCCTTTTGTTTCAACTTATAATGTTTTGAGTCCATCTATTTCCAGTATCCTTAGGAGACACTGGTTTGTTGTGAAAAACTGCTTTATAAATATTCAAGAATTTCAAAATTTTTCCTTAATGTCCTATAGACGCCCGAGAAATCTCCGTGATAGGCTAGTAAAAAGTGAAATACCCACACAGTCAAAAATTAAACAATTATTTTTAAATAAACCTAAAATGGGCACTTTTCCGTGTCTCAACTGTGTGAATTGTAAACTGATTGAGAAAGGTGAAAATTTTATACACCCAAACACTGGTGAAAAATTTCCCATAAAATCCTATTTCACATGCAACTCGGATTGGGTGATTTATGTCCTATGGTGTCCCTGCAAAAAGATATATGTAGGTGAAACCTCATGTGACTTAAAGACAAGACTTAATGGACATAGATATTCTATACGCAAAAAAAGATTAGATCTACCCGTATCAAAACATTTTGCGGATGTAGGTCATTCAGAGTGGGATGTTAAATGCCAGATATTGGACCAGGTTTCTGTATTAAAAAGAGGAGGTGATAGATTGACCTTATTAAAAAAGAAGGAACTAGAATGGATTCATAAGTTGAATTCCCTAAAACCGAATGGCCTTAATATAGAATTCAAGGTTAATTACAAAATGTTTAAATAAGATAATATTCAGTCGTCCCTAATTCTTTCCTTTATACAGTACTCCTCTCGGTTGGGGTGTTTTTTCTTTACCAGGATATGTATATATATGGATTTATATGCATATGTGTATTAATGCACATATAGATGTATATATGGATATGTATTAATGTATACACATTCTGTAAAAAAAAAATTGTGAAATTATTTTTTTTTGTGATTTTAATTTTTTTTCTTGCAGATTTTCAGAAGGGGAAATATGAACTACCTCCTACACAAGAAATATATTTTGATTTTTTCTATTTTCATTTTTAGTAAATGTTTTCTTTTAATAAAATAAATTTTCATTTTTTTTATATTTTGTGGGTTTTGTCTCTTGCTCTGCGGTGTTTATCTGCGCATGTCACTTGTTCTCTGCTTGAAGCCATCTATTTAATATTTGATTTATTTTTTTGTTTTTATTATTTTCTTTTTTTTTTTTTTTTTTCCCTTTTTTTATTTTTTTGCATTCTTTATTTTTTTGATTATTTCTTTATGCTAGTAGAACATTAAGTGAGGAGTCACTTGGGCTAGTGGGACTTGACTTCAGGAGTCTCAATGACATGACATTAATTTGCTGTGACTTTGGGTCTCATATTGGGGTTTATATGGGCTGTAATACACTGTAGCATTTTGCTATGTGATTTGCGGCTCATGGAGCAGGTAGCGTGCATTCACCATACTGGTGTGTACGCTGCCTTGCTCCCCCAGTTATTTAGTCGTCCATGCCCTGTTTCGCTAAATATTATAAAGGCAAGTCTTTTAATTTTTCATTTTTTTATTAGTTTCAGTGCTCGGCGGCGATTTAATGGGATGGTTTCCATTGCATTGATTGCTGCTGTAGACGGCCCTGTTCTAAGATGGCTTTTGCAGTTGATGGTCTCTTTGCGCATGCGCGTGTTGTGGCGGGTCCCGCTGCGTACTCGCGCGATGCTAGAGCCCTGAGACATGCGCACTTACACCCGGCAGACGCCGAGATACAGTACTACACTCCATGCGGCTTTGTTTATGAGAGTGGAAGGAGGAGCTCATTCTGCCCCTGTCACATGTAAATATATACAGATTTCTTAATATTTAAACACAAATGATGACACTGTTGTATTGATGTTTATTGTCACAATGTATATTTCACTGAGTGAGAATTATTAATGATTTGAATTTTTGGAAACATTTTTGTGATTTGCACTATTCACTTGTTGTTGATTGTAATTTGCATATGTATGAGCACTGACCTATAATATGAAGATGTTTGCCCCTCCTGTATTGCTTGAGAAAGGCTTAGTGTGAGCCGAAACGTTGCCCAGTGGACATGAAATAAAGCACTAACTTTTTTTCATTTTTACTATTTGTGAGTGCAAGCGGTTTTCCTTCTTTTTGAATTGCTTGTCCGTGACGGGATTTATGCCAGCTTGCACCCAACTTTATATCTTGCCTTGCAAAGTGCTGCCTTTTTTTTCCTATTTTTGTTTACTAGTTGTATGTAGACGCTCTGCAGACATATAAGTGATTACACTGCAGTTACATTTAGTGACTCACAAGAGAAGTCATTTCTGATCAGCGTCGTTCACTTTCCCTTTTCTTCTCCATCCGGTTCTCACCTTCATGCTGATTTCTCCCGGACAATACTCGTCCCTGCAGATTTGGACACAAATATCTTAGAATCCTCACATTTCCAGCAACTCCTTACTTATAGGTATATAAGTCCCCTCAGTTAAGTAGGTGTATAGGTCCCCTCAATTAGGCAGGTATATAAATATAGGGGCACTCTCAGGCAGTATATATAGATATACGGTCACTCTCTGGCAGGTATATACAGGGGCACAGGCAGGTATATGCGCTTCAGTCTTTGGCAGCTCCTCGGGCGCACAGCCTATGATGACTGTGCGCCCGAGGACAGGCAGCGGCGTGATGAAGTAATTAAATCGCGCCGCTGCCAGCTGAGCAGCATGGGGCCATGATGGGTCCTCAGCGCTAAGACCCGGGGCCAGTCCGACACTGTCTGCGGGGCGGTGAGCGCTTGCTCTCTGCTCTGCAGAAGCCCTCAGCTGTATGTGCATCAAGCGGATGCACATGCAGCTAAAGGGCCAGTCGGTGCTCCAGGGCCACGGAGCGGCCTGGAGCCCGAAAGGTTTGGGGCATAGGGGGTTTTATCCGGGGCCCGAGCCCCGAATGAAACTGCCTAGCGCCGCCCCTGAGAAATGGTTAAATATCTAGTAAAGATCAGGATAATGCCAAAGACCTCCCAGAAAGAGACATAAAGCAAAGGGAGGAGAAAGCGACAGTCACATAGTCTGAGGATAACCACCAGTGATACCAAACGTGTGCTTTACCTGGTGGGACCCTAGAAATCAACTTCATTGCAGGGCACAAGAATCAGCTCCTTCCTACTAACACCCACCGCTTTACTCTGAACTCCCATTGACATCAGTGGAGAGTTTGGAGCTCATCTCTGATCAATATGGGAAGGTTTTGGGGTTGGTTCCTGACCTGTGTGGGTCTCCCTTCTGTTACACATTGACCTCTCCTATCAATACGCCATCAGTGTGTATGGTGGGAGCCCCCTATAGATACATGACGGGCGACTGCTGACTTTAGATGTCTGGGCAGTGGTCACTTATTTCTGCTCGGACATTCTGGAAATAATTGTGCAGCTGCCGGAGTGAAGAGACGGCCGTCAGTGGCAGCCAGATCCTCCAGGGAGAAGGCAGGGATGGGTTGTTACTGTCCCTGCCTTCCGGATCGTTGTATATACCGCACTCAATGAGCCCTGTATATACAGAATGGCCGGGATATTCTCGGCTTCCTGCTTTATGGCGCCGGCGGTCATGTTATCACCAGGGCTCGGTAACTGCAGGAGCTGCTGGGTCTTATTAGCCCCGGATCAGCTCTGCAGTCAGTGCGGGGGGCTTTATTCCCTCTACCCCCTCCCCTGTAACTGGGGCTAAAATATCAGCTACAGGGAAAATAGGCAAAAAAAAAAAAAAGTTATATCAAAATATTACATAGAGGCTTTTTCTGACCTAATGGGGGCAGGATAAAACAAAATATCAGATTTCAAAGTAAAGAAGAACTGCAGCCCTGTCCCCAACTTTATATCACCGATACATAAACATCTGTGATGGGGAAAGTGACCCAATTACAAAACTTGTTTTAGCGCCACTTTTACTGTATAAAAAACAAAAAAAACAAAAACGAATAATTAAATTTTTTTTTTTTTACTACTTTAATATAAAAATAGATATTTATGGTAAAAATTACATAAAAATAAAGCTGAACATGTCCCGAACAAAAATGAGTAGAATATCTAAGAGCAAGAAAGCATTATTGTGTCTAAACCCGCATGTTCTAAGGAAAATGATTGTGTCTGGAAGGGGAAATGTCCCCATCAAGAAGTCATTAAGAAGCCGCCGCCCCTTCTCACTTTACTGTTTCCGGTTTATTAGCAGATCTTCAGGAGCCGTCACTTGTTTGATTTTTCTGTCTATAAAGCTCTATAAGGGCTCATTGTTTTGCAGGACGGATTGTCTTTTTAGTGGCTCTGTGCTGGGCCCGTTCAGTGAGCGGAGCTTGCTGTTGGTCCCGGCCTCGTGGCGGAACTCCTTCCAGGACCAGGTCTGTACATAGAGATCTGTGGCGGACCCTTTCTTTTTTTGGAAATTCTTCCAGAACGCAGTCTGCTGTCTCTGGAGACCCTTCTACAACAAGGACACAACCTGGAGATGCTTCCCAGATACATTCTGTAGATGGAGCTTCTTCCCGGATCTGTATCTGGAGACCTTCCCTTCACCTGTGGAGCAGTCGTTCCGATCTCTCCTGCTTTACGTTGTCTCTGTAATAAACACAATGGTCACATTTCTATCAATCTCTTCATGTTGGGTCATAAAACCAGCCCCGTCCCAATTTTTAAGGCAAACGCAGTTAAAGTCTCGGCCCCAGTATACGGAGGTTAGATGGGGCTTAATACAATGGGGCTGGACCCCAACAGGGAAGAGGCACAAATGGGTGCTCTATCAAACTCTATCTTTCAAACCACACATCCAAACCCTCACCTCTGCCTGCCGCCTCCACCTGAGAAACATTTCTCGCATCCGCTCATTCCTCAACTATGACACTACAAAAATGCTGGTCCATGCCCTCGTCATCTCCCGCCTTGACTACTGCAACATCCTCCTCTGTGGCCTCCCAGCTAGCACCCTCGCTCCCCTCCAATCCATCCTTAACTCTGCTGCCCGTCTTATTCACCTCTCTCCCCTCTCTGCCTCTCTCTCTGCCAATCCCTTCACTGGCTTCCCATTGCCCAGCGAATCCATTTCAAGCTAGCAACTTTGACCTACAAGGCTCTCCATGACCTCTCCCCTCCATACATCTCTGCCCTAATTTCCAAATATCGCCCCTCACGCACTCTCCACTCCGCACAGGACCTTCTCCTCTGCTCTCCCCTTATCAGCTCCTCACACAACCGTCTCCAAGACTTCTCCCGTGCTTCACCCACACTCTGGAACTCCCTGCCCCAACACATCAGACTCTCCTCCACTTTCACCAGCTTCAAAAACAACCTGAAAACCCATTTCTTCAGGCTTGCCTATAACCTTCACTAAACTTGTCACTACTTCCTCCACAGACATGTCTGCCCCTCACCTCCAGTCTCTTTCCCCCTCCTTGTAGATTGTAAGCCCTCGCGGGTAGGGTCCTCTCTCTCTCTGTCGTCCAATTGTCATCATCACTATACTCGTTTGACTTATGTAATGTATGTAACCCCTTGAATGTACAGCGCCCTGGAATCAATGGTGCTTTAAAATAAATAATAATAATAATTCCCAGCAAGTAAATTCCAACCTTCCCCACTTCATCCACCACCAGTGATACTGAGGCTTGGAGCGCACTGAGGTTTGCTCCTGTTGGGGACCTTTGCTCTTGGTTGTCTGCAGGGCACTGCTGTGTGAGGAAACCCCAAGCCCCTCTAGACCCCCAGGGACATCTCAAGGACACGATCACTGACCTCTAACCACCATATGTGGACACGTGAGGTGTGGTCTGAACAAAGCAGAGGGAAGCTTGGTTCACACCGAGGTTTGGTGCCATATGGGATCGGCTACAGGTATCTGCAATGCACTGCAGTATGAGAACACGAAGCCCCTCTAGACCCCCAGGGACACTGCAATGATAGTATTACTAACCTCTAACCCACCATATTAGAGAAGGGATGTGTGGTGTCATGTATGTAGGAAGCAGAGTAAGGCCAAGTCAGGGTCAGACATGCAATTACAATGAGGGACAAGTGAGCGCTGCCACTATACAAGCGCCGATATAACCTCCAATAACACCATGTAGAGAGCACAGATTGGTCAGACACCAGCTCAGGTCCCCATCACATGACAGAGAATACAGCACTGATCCAACACAGAAGACAATAACCCCCGACATCCAGGGACTCACAGGAGACGTCTTCTCTGAACCTTATAAAGGAGTTCTGCATAGAGATTTCCTATATCTGATTATTAACCTCACAATCCCTCTCACGGTTTGATTCGGGAGGTTGGTGCAATCAATGAGGGTATAAAGTGTATATTGTAAAGCAAGTGAGATTGATGTTACAGTTATTAGTGAATGAGAAGAGGATGGAAAGGAAGAAACCAGAA
This sequence comes from Phyllomedusa bahiana, assembly GCA_025379985.1. NCBI lineage: Eukaryota > Metazoa > Chordata > Amphibia > Anura > Hylidae > Phyllomedusa > Phyllomedusa bahiana. The sequence continues at coordinate 5,679 of JAODAL010045246.1, read as the reverse complement.
ATAATAAACCCTGAAACAACCAAGAAGAAGAATTGTTACAATTCAGTAAAACTTACCCCAATATTCTCTCCCCGTCCAAGGCGTCGCACACTCAGGTCTCTTCTCTCCAGTCAGTGCTCCCCAATCTGTGCCACTTCCTGCCAAACAGACCCCCAGGAGCCTTGCGTCTGTCTTATATACCCCAAACTCAGGCCATACCTGCCCCTTCCCCCATGAAGCCTGCAGCCTCCCTGCCTGCACCTTCATTGTTTAATCATCACCTTGACCTCTCTTCAGACCCTCAGATGCCCCCAAGCACATCCCCCTATTATATGGAGACGGCTGAGGCCACTTCCTACTCAGACACCTATTGTTTCTGTGCAAATTATCACCTGAATGAGATCAGCTGCCCCCAAGACCTGGAGAAATATAGAACTCTTTCACTTGTCAAAAAGGTCTGTTTTTTTACAGTGGGCTGGTGCCGGACCTGTATATTGTACGGGGGCTGGTGGTAGGATATTGCATGTGAGTGGGGGGAAGCAGATATTGTATGGGGGCGGTGGGGGAAGAGAATATTGTTTGGGTTCTGGTGGGGGGGGGGATATTGGATGCGACTAGGGGGAAAATGGATATTTTATGTCGGGGGCTCGTGGGGGAAGCAGATATTATATGGGGGCATAGGAGGGACCCTTAGAGGGAACGACTTTGAACCTCTCATAGGAAAGCATAGAGAGCTTCACATCCGGGTCACACAACTTTACTCTGGGCCTCATGTATGAAAACTGTCCAGCAGTAAAACGGTCTGTTTCCTATAGCAACCAATTGATTGATTTGTCGTAGTGGGCACTGGTTGCTATGGGCTCTGATCGGTCGCTGTAGGCCCTGGTTGCTAGGAGTAACACGGACAGTCTTACTGCTGGGCAGTTTTCATACATACGGCCCTGTGTGTTTCAGCAGCTCAGAGTGCAGGTCACATGACCCAGTGGCAGCAGCGAGACGTCCTGTATTCAGCTGCAGCAAAATCACCGGCACGACTATATCTAGAAGCCATTTCTAATGAGCGAAAGGAAAAACAGCCTGACCCAGAGCGCTGCTTTAACCCCTTACAAACATTGGCTAAAACCTTCCGGGATCCCGTGACATCGTTGCCTAGCTGCTAATTGCAGCTTATTTCTGCCGGTTGCAACGCGGGATAGTGCCGGCACCCCCTGCGCTGTTTAGCCCCTTAGAAGCTGCGGCCGTGATGGCTAAATGAAGAAGCAACGGTGCCGCACACTGTTCCTCGCTGTGATCAGGACCCGCACAGCAGAATTGCAGGGTCCTGATCGGTGAACATGGCAGCTGGAATTCTTGTGAAGGCTTCCATTGCGGTCATGCTTCCTGTTTGACTACTACTAAAACAGCCATCTTTGTACACCCTAATGCATTAGGCTGGATAAATGATCACAACCTTTAGTATTGAAGTCCCCCCAGGGGGACTTTTTCAGCAACACCAAATATGGGGAACTTTTACTTTATTTTCTTTATTTGTAAAGTGGCAAAATGGGGGCGATATAAATAATAAAAAAATTTTTATATATATATATATATATATATATATATAATTCGATATATAATTTATATAAAGGTATTATATATGATACTATCATATTTATATTTTTTTTATTTTTAATTTAATTTTTTATCGCAATCCCATTTTGATGCCACTTTAATCAAATAATTGAGCAAATATAAAGTAAAAAAAGTAATCCCCATATTTGGTGTTGCTGAAAAAGCTTTGTCTATTACAATATAACATCATTTATCCTGTACACTAAACACCATAGAAGAAAATAAATCGTGTTGGTTTTTTTTTTCCATTTCATGTCCCCTAAAAACTGGAATAATTGATCAAAAAAGTTGCATGTATTCCAAACTGGTAGCAATAAAGTGCCCTTCATCCCGCAAAAAAATGCCCCTCACTCAAGTCCATAGGTGTTAGTACAAAAATTTCAAAAATTGAGAGTTTGGAATTTTTTTTTACGGTACCAAAACATAACAAAAACTCTCCAGGTTCGGTATTGGCGGATGTGTATTAATATGTAGAATACAGGTAACGCATCATTTTTACCAAAAATGTAACACTATAAAAGCAAAAGGCCCATGGTGCTCAAAAGAGCTGGAACGATGGACAAATCTCCCTCTTCCTCTCTTAGCAAAATGCCACCTGCTTAAAATGATGACATTCCCAAAATTATTATATCTTTTACAAACAGTCCCGCTCCTCCTTAAACATAAAGACATTAACTTTCTGCACTCTTCATTTTCCTCTTTGTGGAACAAAAAAAAAAGACCACGAATTGCTCTAAGCTGCTCCTCCCACGGGACTCTGGAGGTGTGAACCGACCGGATCTAAGGCTATATAATCTGGCAAGTCTGCTGCGACACAGTGTAGACTGGGTCAAACAGACCTCAAGATACTCTAATTTCACCATTGAATCCGCATTGGCCTCTCCCTGGTCGCTCCCAAACCTGCTTCATGTTAAATTTGCATCTCTCCCTAAAGTGGCGAAACTCAGTCTTCTTTTGAAAGATACCATAGGAGCCTGGAAGGCGAGCAGATCCTTGCTATCCCTACCATACCAACTTAGTAGGTATCTTTTGCTAGGTGGCCATTCTGAATTCCAAGCGAGATTACACAACCCCCAGTTCAAACGCTGGAGAGACAGGGGGATAGTGCAACTCTCCCAACTATTTGATACCGCACACCAAAAAATGAATTTTCTTGCAGAATTTATTTCAAAATTTGATCTCTCCCCCCCCCCCACTCCCTCCCACTTCCTGGCTTTTTCACAAGTTTCCTCATTTCTCAAAAGTAAATTTGCCTCATTTGTGCATTTTCGACAAAATATATTCGATAACGTCATTGTCCCCCACTCCTCACCCACCCCTTCCTTATCTACGCTTTATTCAGGGCTTCGAAATAATAAAAGTGATGAAGCTCCCCCTAAATCTTCACCAAATGGGAAAAACTGTATCCCGACCAGGATATCTCTGGGAAAATCCTACAAAGGTGGCGGGCCGTCTGTAATCATATTGTCAATGAGAAGTGGAAGGACACCTACTTCAGAATCGCTCACTCAGCCATATTTGGGTTCAATATCCCCCCTCACCCCAACTGTCCCGACCGTCTAACCGCATGTCCTAAGTGTGGCGCCCCTCGAACAGATTTTCTGCATAGTATCTGGTCCTGTAACGCTACTGCAGATTTCTGGGATGGTTTGGTGACCACTCTCAATTCCTCCCTACAAGCTGATTTAAGCCTTGACCCGGTCCAGCTGTTATTCCACAACCTCCCAAACCATTGTAAGAACCTCCCGCACATCTTTCTATTAACGGCCAAACGATTGCTACTTTCAAAATGGTTGAATTCTAATGTCCCCCGAGTCCAAGAAGTGATCGGCTCCGTCAAACACCATCTAGAGATGGACAAACTGGACGTCATCAGAACCAAAGAGACCCAGTCCTCTAAATTCTTTAAAAAATGGGGAGATTTTATAAAAACCTTCTACACCTCTGATGAGATTAGGGAAGTCAGGAAGCCTTTCGTTTACACGTCCTGGTATCTTACTTCCCGTCTAGAGGGTCATCTGGGTCGATTGGAAGTTGGAAATCCACCCACTTGACTCATCCTCATCTGCCCGGCTGCGAGGGCTGCCTTTTCCTACGAACGCGATTCCCATCTATGGTTCCCACCCGACCTCCAGCCAAGGAACCGTGACCCTCACTGTATCATATATTATACCTCAACTCTGATTCCAGAGCAGCCCTGTAGTAACCCCCGCCCTGGATAAACTGATTTAGTGTATTAACATGACCCAAATGCCAGGTTATAGTTATGGTTTATTACTTTAATTTTTTTTTTTTTTTTTGGGAGGGGGGCTAGCATTGTATTATTTACCAGTGCATAGAGTCTCAGCTTTACCTCATAATTGTGTTAACTCTATTGTCTATATATAGGTTATTTGGAGATTTATATTGTGACTGATATCTCTGTTAACGATTTACTTTTTTATTACTATGATGACATATATATTTTGTATGTTTTGTTTGTTGTAAGCTGACACTACCTGGTTTCTCTTGTGCCCAATTCAATTCTGTTTATAGGCTTTAAACTTTGAATAAAAATTATGTTTAAAAAAAAAAAAAAAAAGGCCCATGGTGCAGTTGTGTAGATAAAAGAATAAAAGTTATGGTTCTTGGAGGGTGAGGAGGAAAAATGAGCATATAAATTTTAAAAAAAAAAAAAAAAAAAAAAAAAAAAAAAAAAGGCCTTGAGGTTCAGGGGTTAAAGCGCGGTCCCCAAGGTTCCGAGCCCGCACTATCCACCCTCCTCAACCTAGGGTGACTTGGAGACCTGCCAGCTTGTCCAGCGGTCCGGCAGGACTCCCCTTTTTATGGGAGTCTTCTGCACTTTTTTTTTTTTTAAAGTGTTTATTGTAAGAAGAAATTTTTCTTTTTACAAAAACAAATTAGAAACCCAATTTTAACCATCCATCAATAACATCCAAACCTTTCAAAATTTGCATTACATGAGGTATTGTAAGCCGAGTACCGAGGGCAGGTTTTCCGGAATACGGCGAAGTCACAGACAAAGAACACGACTCCAACACCAGCTCAGCAACGGGTTGTTTTACTGAATTTTCTGGAACAAGATGGTGAACAGATCCCCCCAAACACAAATTTACAAATACGTATCCTGGGCCCCTGTGCTCCACAGCGCGCCGCCAGAAGTGTACTCTCTGGATGCCCGGTAACTTTACCTAACTGTGGGGCTCGGAAAGGCCGATAACTAGTGTTGAGCGATTTTTATCGACAAAGTTGAAATCGGCAAGGTTTTTATGGTGATCGAATTTTCCAGATCATGCGATAATTAAGGTTAAAATCTGTGCATCATCTATTAAGATCGCGCCTTTTTCGGCGCTTCCTGTAATTTTGGCGGCCAGCAAATCAGATTACAGAATAGAGCAGGGTGAGATGTGTGGGCGACGTCATGACTGGGCTGTGTATGGTTGCGATTGGCTGGAAAAATCACATGACCTCGTTTTACATAGAACAGCGTTTCCTGTTTCAGCCTCAGTGTCTCTCAGCGTCTCATAGGGAAAGGACGTGCGCTCTGCCTGTGGCCACACAGCTCAGCGAAATTAGTCTATTTCTGCACAGAGAAACCTCTGCTATTAGCTGTGATCCTTCCAATTTAGTTAGATTAGGGATTTGAAGATTTTATGTAGTTAGCTAGAGAATTTTAAAGCAGCATCTACCGCTGTAATGTCCGGGCGGCGGGAGCGGGGGGGGGGGGGGCCTGGGCGAACACAGACAAGCTCTATCTATAAAGAACATTGGATAAAGTTCACCAAGACTTAGTGTAGACATTGTAGTGGAATATCTTTATTATTAACAGTTTGCTATTGAAATATTTCCTGGATATTGGGCAGCCTGAACTTATATTGGATAAACATAATTTCTAGTAACTGCAGGTCTCTTTGTTAGCTGCAAAACTCCACTTTTATCAGTATACATTTCAGATAGGTGTTCATTTTAATTTTTTGTGACTGTTGATATATCACTTGCACTTAAATTTTAACCACAAAATTTTTAGTCAGCACAGGTTGTTTGTTGCCAAAAATCCGTTATCGTACGAAAACATCCAGTTATTTTTTT
>JAODAL010045245.1:0-32113 GCA_025379985.1 Phyllomedusa bahiana | reverse complement strand
ATGTGGTTATTGAGGACAGGATATGGAGCCCCGGACAAAAACAAAGTACAGAGACGATTTCCCCAGAAATTTGATAAAAGAGAAAAAGAATGCCAAAGAAAGGGCCCCCCTGGGTGGGAACGGGGGTTTTAACCACCAGTTTTTCCCGGGGAAGCTAAAATTTGGGCCGGACCTAGGAGGGCAAGGCTCTCCGGGTCTTGACTGTGTACTGGGGAAAGGTTTGGAGGTTTTTTTCCCTCACACTTCCGTTTTCCGCATTCGGCTTCGCCCCCACTTTTTTTTGTTGCGGCGAAAAGGGCATTTTTACCGTTTAATAGAGGACCCAGCCTGGCCTCACCGCACCACGAAAATTCCGGGCCCTGGCTGCTAACCTGCGTTTTTAATAATGCAGAAGTACCCGGTCTTTCCCCCGCAACCACTGTAAGTCTGGCACTGGACCTCCCGTGTTAACAAGGGCTGACGGCAGCACTGGCTCCACCCGTTGGGGGCAATCAGGAGAGTTCAAATTTCAAAAAAATAGTTTTTTGAAAAAGGTGTTTTCTGTGGGGTTTAAGTAGTGTCAAAAAGGGCTCCGGGGGTTGGACACAAATTACACAATTTGAGGCTTAAAAAATTTTCGGGGGCTGGAGTCATAGGGGGTGATAATTTGATCCCGGGGAGTCTGCCCCAAATCAATGAAAAAAACGATTTGGAGGAAAAATGAAACCATGAATTGATTGGCTAAATCAGTCTCAGAACCCCAGAGGGCAAATGTTTCTCAACAAGAAGTGTTTTTGGGGATGATTATGATTTTTGTATTACTTAGGGTGTGCGGAACGAATTACACATCATAGTGTAAAAATCCTTTAAAAACGCAGGGAGGGTGTATTTTGTATGTTTTCACATTGAAAAAAAAAGCAAAATGATAATAAGTAAAACTATAAATAAAACTTCCCTAAAAAAATTCTTAAACAAATGTCATTTTCCCAAAAAAAAATTCTAAATGACATCACTGTACAACATTGCATATTCCCCTTTGTGATCGTGGATAAAAATGTTGGGGCTCATGCTGTGCCCCGGGCAGAATAGTCAATGTCCATTCAATAAAATGGGGTCGAAAATCCTTTTTTTTCCCGGGACTTTTTAATCTGGGGTCAGACGGTTTAAGGGGCATTCTCGGGACAGGGTAATATAGTCAATGTCCCTTCAACTAAATGGTGGTCAAAGACTCCTTTTTGCAGCACTTTTTAAATCGGGGGTGATGTAGGTTTGGGGCTATGCTGTGGCCAGGACAGGTATAGTCATGTCCAGTTCAACTAAAATGGTGGTTCAAAGTTTCCCTTTTTCCGGCACTTTTTTAATTCTGGGTCAGACAGGTTTAATGGTCATTCTGCGGTACAGGACAGATAAAAGTCAATGTCCATTCAATTTAAATGGTGGTTGAAAGACTCCTTTTCCGGCACTTTTTTAAATCTGTGGGTCATGCAGGTTTTGGGCTCATGCTGCATTCCAGGACAGGGATATTCAATGTCCAGTTCAAGTAAAATGATGGTTCAAATCATACTGCCTTCTGGCACTTTTTAATTTGTGGGTGATGCAGGTTTAAGGGTCAGGCTGTGGTACAAGACAGGGATAGTGAAAGGTCTGTGACTTTTTTTCTGTGGCTTTTATAACCCAAGTGTGTTGCCTAAGATGTAGCATGTATCCATTTGACTGTTGTGGATGTTAATTCCAGCTTCTCCAGCCCTGTTTGGGTGTAAGAATGAAGGTGTTGTTGTTTTCCCATAGACTTTAATGGTCATCGGCGATAATCTATTATCGACTATCGGAAATCGTCTTGATAACGGCCGATATCGACTATCGACCCGATGACGATAGTCAACGTAATCGCTCATCACTAGTGTGCATCAACCTAGCGTCCCATCACATTTGCCAGATTTCCTCATCATATTCTTAATCAACAATGCCCTTTTATGGACAAAGATGGGGATAAAATAAACACCGTGAATCCATTGTCCTTAAAGATATATATTTAAAAACTTGCAGCTTTATTGAAGAATCTTTTAAAATGCTTTAAGCATAGTACTTGAAGAGGCACATCTCCTACAGACTGTATATTACCTTCAGTGACCATATAGTGGAAAACACGTGTACATAGGTTCTGCAGACTGTATATAACATCCATACAGAGACTATATAGTGGTATACACCAGTGTACACACGTGCTCTACAGACTGTATATTACCACCATATAGTGATATACACCAGCGTACTCAAACTCTGCAGACTCCATATTATCTCCATACAGTGACCATATAGTGGTAGATACCAGTGTACACATTCTCTGCAGACATAAGTGATTACAGTGCAGTAACATCTTACGACACACAGGTGACGTTTCTCTGACAGGTCAGCGACTGTCCCTTTTGTTCTGCAACCAGTCCAGACCACCATGATGACTTCTCCCGGCCACCACTTTTATGCATATTTGGAAACAAATATCTTAGAATCCTCACTTTTCCAGCACTTCACTCCCTGCCCCCCCCACCTCCATACAAATTTCCCAGAGGTGGAACAGTGGGTACGGGCCATAGCTTAGAGGCCCAGTGTCCTAGTGGGTGGGGAGAACAGAGGATTAACACCCTCGAGATTGTGATACAGTTATGGCCTGTACTCCTCTGAATCACGTTACCAGGTAGACCCCCAATAAGATTGGTTGATAGGCCCCTAGCTAGGTAGGTTGGTAGTACATAGGCCCCAGGTAGATAGGCAAATTGGTCCTAGGTAGGTAGGGAGTAGTTAGGTCTCAGGTGAGTAGGCTATAGATAGGTAGGCTACAGATAGGTAGGTATATTGGCCCTAAGTAGGCAGTACTTAGGCCCCATAAGGAAGGCAGCCCCCAGATAGGTAGGTCGGATGTAGGTAGGCCCCAGGTAGCTAAGTAGGCAGTAGGTGGGCCACAGGCAGGCTGTAGGTGGGCTCCAGGTAGCTAGTCTATAGGTGGGATCCACATAGGTAGGTAAATAGGCTATAGGGGGTCCCAAATAGGCAGGCATGCTTTAGGTAGGCTATAGGAGGCCAATTTAGATAGGCAGTTTTTAGGCAGGCTATAGGGGGCCCATAAAGGTAGACAGGGTTTATGTAGGCTATAGGGTCCCAATATAGGTATGAAGGCAGGGTTTATGTAGGCTATAAGTTTCCCATATAGGTATGAAGGCAGGATTTATGTAGGCTATAGAGTCCCCATATAGGTAGGCAGGCTTTAGGTAGCTATATGGGCCCTATATAGTTAGGTACACAGGGTTTAGGTAACCTTCGGGGCCAATATAGGTAGGCAGAGTTTATACAGGCTTCATTAATATAAAAAAAAAAAAAAAGAAATAGCTCAATTACTTATCTCCATGCTCCCACGATGTGCGATGATATGATGTCATCATACCACTCACATCAGCACTGTGGGCCAGCACCTGGTATGCTTAAATCCTAAGATCAGGCAGTCTTGCTTTTTAGCGCTCAGAGCAGAGGGTTTGGGCACTGAGACAAAAGATGCGCCTTGCCCCGCAGCCCAGCCGACAGTGAACTGTTATGTTCGCCGCCGGCAGGCCCAAGAGTGGAACTACCGGTGTAGCAGAAGCACTAGCAGCTGCCATGGGTCCCAGCTCAGGTCCCCTAAGAACCCGGAGCACATAGCAGATGCTTTGTCTGCTACCCCAGTAGTTACACCCCTGCTTCCATCAGTAATGTCCCTGTAACAGGATCAGGAATAAGAGCTAGCAGAGCTGAAATGTCAGTCACCGCACAAAAAGTGGAAGCCTAAATAGCTTGTTTAGGGTTAAAATAACCAGATGGGAAACTCCCTTTAAGTTTAAGTACATATCAATAATAAAATTAGTTACAATAGTTATGTCATCAACCCCTGTATTAGAGCATATGGATGTGATAGCATGGGGTTTTCTGCTCAAAATCCTGATCAGAACCAGAAGAGAGATGCCAGATACACTACAAAATTGGAAGACAGGAGTTATATAGCACTGGACTAGATGTTTAAGGCATACGAATTCCTGTTTATTTTGTTTTTTATTGGCCCATATTTTGAATAAATCCGACTGAGAGGGCAAAAACTTAATTTTAAAAAGGCCAATATCTCCTTATTTAGGGTTACTAGTAAATCTGTAAAAAGGTGATCAAAACAGCTTAAATACAAATTTAACTCCTTCCAGACATTAGACGTACCCATACGCCCTAGCATTCCCGCAGATAGACATATGGGTACATCCTGGTGGGTACAAACGACGCCCCTGGATGTTTAACCCCTTAGCTCTGACTATCTGCTTAGATTGTCGGAGCTAAGTCGCAGGCAGGAGGTGGGATCTCTTGCTGCTTGCTCTCGTCGCAGCTGCCGTACTAGCACATAACAGCAATAAGCTGAGAGATTTGAGGATCTCTCATACAATTCCCCTCTGGGGAAAAGTGAAAAAAAGTGTAAAAAAAAGTTTTAAAAATGAGAAAAACGTAAAACACACAAGAAAAAAATAAAAACACATACACCGCCCTTTTCCCCTTTACAAGCGGCAATCGCCCCAAAAAAGAGATATATGTCAAGTATACCTAATGCCAATATTGTTTCCCGACATAAACTCCTTCAGGATAATTCTACAGTATACAATAGCAAATATCACCATAACCTTATATACTATTTGCTATTGTTGTATACTGTAGAATTGTCCTGAAGGAGTCTATATCGGGACACAATATTGGCATTAGGTATACTTGATATATATCTCTCTCTGCCTTGAGAGGATTTTGGGTACAGATATTTTCTTATCCTGTAGGTTCCTGGTGGGGTCGCCCTTATCGGGGCGGGAGCCCTACTTCGTTAAGTAAGCTTTTTGCAGTAAGTTAGTATTTGGTATAAGGGTTTTATAGTAAATTTATTAAAGGTTATATTTTAGGGGTATCAAGAGATAGATAATTCCTGTATGTGCATACTTTTTTGTCAAAAATAGCGATGCATAAATATTGCTTTCCATAATAAAAACACTAAGTGCTTTAACATAAACAAAAGTATACAAATTGTGTTTCGCCATAATCATATTGATCCACGAAATAATAACTTGTCACAGTGAGCGCTGTTAGAAATATAAAAAAAACAAAACACACAACACGAATTGGAGTCAGCTCGCTAAAAAACAAGGCGCTACACCACTCCATACATAGAAAAATAAGAATGTTCTGGTCCTCAGACTAGGATGATGCAAAAATTTGTTTTCATTTTTTGAATAGAAGTGTGTTTTTATTAAACATAATACAGCCCAGTGACAGCCCCAAAGCCTGTAAGATCTGGAGACGATTTTTATGGAGGAGTGGGCCAAAATCCCTGCTGAAGCATGTGCAAACTTGGTCAAGAACTACAGGAAATGTCTGACCTCTAATTTCAAACAAACATTTCTGTACCAAGTATTAAGTTCTTTTTCTATTGTATCAAATACTTATTTCATGCAATAAAATGCAAATTAATTATTTAAAAATCATACAATGTGATTTTCTGGAGTACAAAGATGAGCAACCAAACTAATAAGGGGAATGTAACAGGAGAGGAGACGCTCAAAGAATTAAACTTACTTAGTCTTGAGAAAAGATTGCTAAAAGGAGACATGATTATAGAAAAGTATATAAACGGTCCCTACAAAAAGTATGGTGAAAATTTCTTTTCCCAACAACAAGGGGAAAAAACCCCCTTCCTTTGGAGAAAAAAAAAATTCAATTTTCCAGTAGGGGAAAAGCATTTGCATGAAAAATTTTTAAAATTTAAAGGTTGAGGGTTTAAAGAAAGGTTTTAGAAAACCCCTTTTACTAAAAAATTTTGAAACTTTTGTACCCCGTATAAAATGTCTGGTTTCCAGTCGGGGGTCGGGAAAATGAAATCTTCCTTTAGGATATATTGTTTCTTGCCTTAAAAGCCCAAAGTTTTCATCAGTGGGGAAAAAAACCCAAGTTAAAAAAAAAACTTCCCAATCTTCCTCTCTTCATCCAAAATTTTTTCCCCAAACCTTGGGTTTTGAATTTGTTTGGACATTTGTTTTTTTTCCAAACCGTAAAACTATGTGGCGTGTTCACAAAAAACAAAAGGGAAATGTTTTGGGTTTGTAAAATTACCTTACGTAAAATTTTGTTTTTAATGGGGTCGACGGAACTTTGTATATCAAAATTTTTGTTTTAAAGAAAACCCCTCCCAGGGGAAAACACTGTCCCCTTTCCAACATTTTACTTTTTTTTTTTTTTTAAATATTCACATTTCCCCACTTAATAATTGTTGAAAATTTCCCTTAAAGGTTTTGGGGGGTTTGGGGTAAATAAAATTTTGGGGTTGGGGTTTTTTTTTTTGGTGGTTTGAAAAATATTTTTTATTATTTAAATTTTTATTTTTTATTTTTTTATTTTTTTTTTTTTCTTTTTTTTTTAATCCTTTAAAAGGGGAAAAAACTGATTTTCCCTTTTTTTTTTTTTAAACTTAGTAATTTTATTAGCCCAAAATTCATATATAAAAATTTACATTATAACCTGTGTCGTCTGACACAGGCACTGTTTAAAGGACAGACAGTCGGGCCCTGGCACTGATTTTTCCCCCAAACAGTTTTGGGGCCAAACCCCTAGGCCCCCGGGGGGTTTGAATTTTGCAGAGGGTTCCCAAAGAGTTTCTTTTGGGTCACCCGTATGCCCCCGATCCCGGGCCCGAGCGGGGAAAAAACCCCGACGTTTCCCAAAGGGTTAGCGCCCCGGGTTTTTGCGGGGGTTTTCCCTCCGTTAAACCCGAATGCTCGAAAGGGTTTGCTCGGGTTTTTGGGGGCTGTACTTTAAACCCCCGACCCCAGCCGCTGCTGAGGCGCCAAAAAACCCCAAAGGGTCTACAGCGATGCAAAAAGACGTCGCTGTAGACAAAGGGCCCCCCAACCGGTCGACTTTAAAAAGGGCCCGGTGCGCGGCCCTTAAAGGGTTTAAAGAGCATTTGCTTTGTTAAAAAAAAACCAGTTCCCTTAAATAAAATTTGCCCCCTTTTACCTTTCCCATTTCCCAAAAGAAAATTTTTTTGGGGTGATTCATTGCAAAAAAATACAAAAATCCCAGTATTTATTTTGAAAAGAAATTTAGATTGAGGGTTTTTATATTCATGCTGAAGTAAATTAAGCATTTTTCCTTTTTTTAAAAAAAAAAAAAAACTAAAAAAAAAAAACCCCCAAAAAGGTGTGTGTTTGTAAATGGGGAATTTAACCTAAAAAAATTTAAATACAAGTATTTTGATTAATCAAGTTGTAAGCCCCAAAAAACTATATTTCCCCAAATTTTTTAAAACCCCCCCGTTTTCGGGGAATTTAAACCTCCCTCAGGGAAAACCCCCTTGTCAGCAAGCTAAAGGTCCCGGGGCCCTGCCCTTATGTATTTTGGGGGGGGTTTTAAACACAAACCCCACCAATTTTGGAAAAAACCCCTTTTTTTTTTCCTGGAGTTCCCCAAAAAGGCAGAAAAGGGTTTTTGGCAAGTATGCCTTTATCAGAGTTGAAATAAATTTCTCTCTTTTCCCCTTCTAAATTTTTTTTTTTTTTTTGACATTTAGTTTAAAAAATTGAGTGAGTATTGTCCCTTATTGTTACCCATTCTCAATTATTTTTTTCCCTTCACTTCTTAAGCAGCATCCCATTTTAATGTACAACCAGTAAAACCAAGCAAAGGTTTTTTAATTAGTTTTCTATTACCCTTTGTTTTTTAATATTTAGCTGCTTTGCAGCAGAGGCCTTCAGCTTACTTGCCTAAGGATGAGGTTACATCTTAATTTTACCCTCCTATAGGGGCTCTATAGTTCTGAATTCTAGCCAACAGATATCTAAAGGTAAACCATGGCATAGCTGCTGCATATGCTTAGTGGAATATACAGTAAATGTAGACCACTTGTGACTATGTTTGCTTTTTTTTGTGGGTGGACATGAGTGCTTTGTGGGAGATCACAGTGTAGGACTCTATGCTATACTGTCCCACAACCTACTGTGTGTATAGTCAGAAATAAAGCCAACAGTTACAGGTCGGCTAAATTAATTTTATTTTCAAGCATGAATACATGACAGCTATGTCATAGTATACATCTATCTGTAAACAGGAATTAATTCCTATAGGGCATAAGGAGAGTAACGCTCAGGTGTAAACATCCCCTCAGGCAAGTAAACCAAAAGGTGTCTGCTGCAGAACAGCTATTATGACGAGAGAGGAGAAGCATAAATGCATGTAGCTAGGTCACACTGGTTTACCTGGATATACACTAAATGAAAGGCGGCAGAAAAAAAAAATAAAAAAAATTTAAGGAAAGATACACAGAAGGGTAGCATTCAAATTTCAACTTGTCATAAGCAATTTGTCAACCATTGCACGGTCTCCATCAGAAAATGTATGCAACATATCGGCTGCTGAAATTAAGCCCATTTTGGTAGACGGACTTGTACACTAAACAGTCAATAATTGAATACAAATAATTCTATCTTAAGTTTTGTTTATGATAATTACAAATTATTGTCAAAATCAGCTTTTTATTTAGGACTGAGGATTAGTTTGGGATGCAGTATATCCAGTAGCATAAAACACACTGGTGGGTGTTAAGAAGGATAGATAGAGCATTTTATTACAGTTAAGGCAGCACAGAACTTCTACTCTTCCATGACCCCTCTAAGATTTTTTTCTTATTTGTGTTTTTTTATATTTAACTTTACAACTGTCTCATACACAATTTTTTTCATCTCGAGCAATACTTCTCATGACAAGCTGTGAAATTTTATGACAATCCAGAACACCATCAAGATGGCAACCTTATGTTCCCTATCCAGAGAAAAGAATCCTCTGGCAGTACATGCCATGTTAATCATTTCCATATTTACATTCTGGCCAAAGAGAGCAAGGTTCTCTCAACTGAGGAGTCAAAGCTGGTACTAAATACTCCCCTTTAGACACAGGTGGTTTTACAGCACAGCTAGAAGTGCACCAATTTCTCTCAAAGTAGGGATGTTTGCAATAATATATGCTGTTAGAGGACAGGTAAATGTGCTTTATACGAGGAACACGAGATGCTAGAGATCTTCTGAAGATCCAATGGATGTTCTTCCTCTAGCACAGTCTAAAGTCCTAGAACAATCTTATGTATACCAACCCTCTCAAAGTGATTGTGGAACCTAGAAGTTATGTTATTGATGTCTCAAAACTTGTATGAAGCCTATTACTCTAGGCTTCATACTTGTCTACTTGTTAGATTTATATACTGCTAAATGGTATTCATATACTCTGTATCCAGTTTCATAATAAAATAATTAACTCCAACAAGGGCTTTAGTAAGGGCCCCAGCCCTTACTAAATGAAGGATCAGTTTGTTGCATTAACAACCTCCTTCAGTTCATGAGATAGCCAGAATCCTCTCGTGAAAGTCAGGCAATTCTCCAGGTCGAGACCCTGAGTTTCATCCAGAGATCTTCTGTTAATTTTATGGAAGCCATGTGAAACCCCTTCAAGCCTCTAGAAGGTGGTTATTTTTAGCACCAATTGAAAGGTTACTTTCCTGCTGCTAAATGGTTGGAGTGCTGCAAGTCTTTTGATATACTGATATATATATAATGGGATAATGTACTCGGGAGGTTATTGCCATCATTCAGTCACAAAGTTTCATCTCATGTGAACACAAATCCCTTCTTTAGTGTTTAGCTGTGACAGTAGTTCAAGGGAAAAATATGCTTGGTGCTCTTTAGACACGAGTAGAGGTCTAAGAATATGTCTGGGAAGAACTTCCTCAACTAGGAGAGTTGAGGACCTATCATCATCCCTTTGGTTTGAAGAAAGGTTTGAAGCCTCCAAAACCTCAATATCCTATCAGATCATAGAGGCTATATAATAGACTTACATAATCAAAGGTGTAGAGTTGTCCTCCTTTCTTATGAATCATAGTAACAGGGCTCAGTGAATTACTGTAGCTCCCTTTTGCAGAAGGGTAGTACAGATTCCTTGTCATCTAGAAATATCTTTGTTAGACATTTTAAACTCTAACAGATCACATGTTTTGTTAATGCTTTTCTTACTTGATTTATGGGCAGAAAAGCTAGTCAAATGCAGTTGCAGTAGTAGATGAGATTTTAACAAATAATCTCATGTAAATAGACCTAGGGGGCATAATTTTATATATATTATATATATATATATATATTTTATTAATATAAAAATTATATATATATATATATATATATAATATATAATATTATGGAAGTACTTGTCATTGCAGATCTATATACTAAAAATATAAGTTTATTAAAGCTTTTTTACAACTTAACTTTTGAATGTTAAGTATACATGGTAATAAATGGTAATATTTGACTGAAACTGTTCTATAAAAGTGTCTAGGAAAGCTACACAAAGTCATTGCATCCAGTCCTACAAAGGGGTAGCAATAATGCTCTCACACTTCAATGCCCACAAAACCATCTTGGCAAAAGAGCGATTTCATGCACGAATGAGGTGTGAACCTAAGTCTAAACTGCTACAGCAGTGTAGAATCAAATGTTCTAATTTTACCGAGTCAACCATTTCTACAACCTGATGTAACTACAGCTAAGTAGACTTAAAAGCTTTAACATGGAAATATATTCAGGAAGTAAAATAAAAGTAGTAGCTTTAAAACACAAGTTATATTAAGATGAACGCTATGCAGATAAACATTTATCACATGCCTCATTTACACTTGATCAAAGCTCCATTACCATCACCTCTATACCTTCGTAAAAAATATTCAGTTATATCCAAAAATGTTATATGTAAAAAATATAATTGACCTTAATCTTCAAACACTTTCCAACATTTAGTGTAAATATATGTCAATGTCAGGACCAGAGTTTAGTAGTTGTACCTGCTCCATACATAGCAGGTGCTGGCCTGTAGTTGGGTCAGGAGATCACATCAATCACAGGTTTTTAACTATTTAGATGTCATGATGAGAGGAAGCACAGAATATAAGCCCTTATTTAAGATACAAGCACCCTTCCCTCTACATTCTCAGATCACTGCACTGTGACACAATTGTGGGGTGATCACCAATGGTTCTGGCAGCTGAGAAATTGAGGGTCTCCAGGCATTTATTACACCCAGCAGGGTGTAACAGAAGAGTGATTACTATAAATTATATTGCAATATATTAGTATTACAGTGCAGTGTACAAGTAATGGCACCCCCTTTAGGATAAGGGGCTTAAAGGGGGGTTCTCACCATGCACTTTGATGGCATACCCTATTGATATGCCATCCAAGTCTGATAGGTGCAGGTCCCAACTATTGGATGCACACTAATCTCGAGAACAGGCCCCTGTAAGTCTCGGCTCAGAATGGAGAGCCAGTCACTCTTGCACATGATTCTCCACTCTGTTCTATGGGAGCTACGAGTACAGCCAGCCAAACACACCATTCTTAGGAGTTAAAGTTTAATTTGTTTAGAAATATAGGTGTACATACATCTTTATATATTTTTTAAATATATTCTTATTTTTCCATTTACCATAATTGACAAAACTTTATGGTTGATAATTTAGTTATCCCCTCTATGTGTATACTTTTTAGATTTAATCATTTTTATTCAATGTTTGTTTGAAAGAAAATGTTAAAAACCATTAAATAAAATATCAACACAATAGAAAAGAAACTAAACTTTTATCATGCACGCCAGCACGTGCATGTACCTTAATTGGGTGTTCCCACCATAAAATTTGATAACATATCCTATTACTATGCCATCAAGGTCTGACAGATGCAAGTCCCAGAGGTGGGCCTGCACCTATCTCGGTAATGGGCCTCCAAAGGTCTTGACACAGAATGAAAAGCTGGTCACGTTTGCACACGACTCCCCGTTCTATTCTATGGGAGTTCTGAGTACAGACGAGCAGTATGTTCAGCTGTACTTGAAACTCCTATAGAACAGAATGAAGAGTCATGTCCTGCAAGACTTTGAGCCAAGACTTTTGGCCATTTCTAAGATAGATGGAAATTCCACCTTTGGGATTTGCACCTATTAAACTTTGATGGAATATCTTAAATATATAATAAAAACTTATCTGTAGATTTTATGAGCATTTTTGTTGTGCAATCACAGGTACTGTTTAATTCCATGTAAAATATAGCTATAGCTTATTTCCATGTAAATTAATTGGACTGAACATAAACTTCTTCTACATCAGCATTATTCTTATTCAGGCCTACCACAATCTTTAGTATATCTTCCTTTTATCACTTTCTTCTTCAGTCAACAACTTTCCTTATACTTTTTGCACTTATTTGAACATACATATACTGTTTGGGTGAGAGGCTAATCTTATGTGCACTACCCTATTTCTATGGAAGATGGCTGGACCAATGTACGAATTACAAGACACTTGTCTTGACTTTTTAATAGGCTGTTAACTATGTAATGTCTGATTTCATCTATACCAGTGCCCTTTGCATTGTAAATTACTACAGAATAGGTTGGTACGTTAATCCCTTCCTGTACTGCACAGTGCATGTATAGAGGAAGCATTTCCCACATGTGACAATATTTGTATGACATAATGAAGGTGTGGATAATTTGTTGCTGCTTACTTCAGATGCCTTTTGTAAATGACATGAATAAATTCGCCATATAGGGTAAATAAACAATAGTCTTTTCTATTTTACTATTTAAAATTTACTGCCATTTGTAAAATGGTCCATTGAAAAATAAAGTTTTACCAAATTAGCTTATCAGTTACAAATGTCCAGGTAAAGTATTTCTGCAGATTTTGTAGAGTTCTGCTCATCAAAAAACCTTTAGTAAAATAATAGTTTTAATATTTTCAGTGTACACATTTTCTGTAATTACTGAATCTGACATTTAGTAATCTAACAAATTATTTTGGATCCCACAGAATCAGACAATGCATGCATTAATACAGTGAACAATAAATTCATCTAGGATTAACTTTAGCAAAGACTATCCCTAACTAAGTAGCTCCTGGCAAAAACAATGTGCCTCTAGGCTTTACAGACAGTAAACCTGTATAAAAAGGGGAAAAAAACGAATCATACTGGGTTCAAGGAAAACTACTCTGCAGATCAAATTAATAAAGCAGAATTACTTTAACTTGCAACTATTTTTCTGTGTGTGTGTGTTTATATATGCTACAGTGCTGTAAATAGCTATGAATGTTCTTATGTTGCACTTGGTTGCCTCTCACCTTTCTTAAATGTGCCTGGAGTTGTGTGGCATTCATCATCTGGCTCCACAGGGCATTGGTTACAATGAAATGGTCATCAGTGTGTGATGTAACCAAAGAATGTCCACTTCCTTGCCTTTCTGTGACTCTCCTATTCTCTCTGTATATCTGTTGAAACCTGCTGATAACACTGACATTCTAAGCTGAGCTACTTCCCTCTGTGAGCATCCTGCTTGAAGCTTTGCAATGTGCGAGGTGCTGTTGATCATTGTAAGATGTTTTCTTGGTTTCATGATGTCAAAATGTGAACAGCATGATGAGGAGGATTGTTTAAATTCTAATTCAAATTGTTCCCCTAGAATTATTTTAAGAGTCAGGGATAAAGCACCTGTTGTGAATTTTACCATGAAGCTCTTTGTTGGAAATCAGCAAGTTCATCAAAAAGTACTGAAACATTGAACAGTTGCACATGTGCATTAGAAAGTTAAGAGATGGTCTCAATTAGTTCATTTAAAAGAAATTTCAAGAAATGTTTATGTTCAGCCTGTAATTTCAACGAAAAGCCAAGAATCCCTAACTTTTTGCTAGTAGTGGAGAAAGAAGGAAAGAAAGAAAGAAGGAAAGAAAGAAGGAAAGAAAGAAGGAAAGAAAGAAGGAAAGAAAGAAGGAAAGAAAGAAGGAAGGAAGGAAGGAAGCAAGGAAAGAAAGAAAGAAGGAAGGAAAGAAGGAAGGAAAGAAGGAAGGAAAGAAGGAAGGAAGGAAGGAAAGAAGGAAGGAAAGAAGGAAGGAAAGAAGGAAGGAAAGAAGGAAGGAAAGAAGGAAGGAAAGAAGGAAGGAAAGAAGGAAGGAAAGAAGGAAGGAAGGAAGGAAGGAAGGAAAGAAGGAAGGAAAGAAGAAGGAAAGAGAAGGAAAGAAGGAAGGAAGAAGGAAAGAAGGAAGGAAAGAAAGAAAGAGAAAGAAAGAAAGAAAGGAAAGAAAGGAAAGAAAGGAAAGAAAGGAAAGAAAGGAAAGAAAGATAGGAAAGAAAGAAAGAGGGAGAGACATTTGTACCCCTTGAACTCATTTTTAAATGTTACAGTCAGAAATTGATGCATTTTATTGATGTTATGTGACATACTTGCTACTTTGTGTTGCTGTTTGTGAAGTGGAACCAAAATATTATGCACTTTTCAGCTGTGTTCTGTTGGGATGTCTTTAACAACTTTGCACATCTAGAGGCTGAAATTTTTGCCTATTCTACTTTGCAAAATAGCTCCAACTCAGTCAGAATGGTTGGAGAACATTTGTGAACAGTAATTTTCAAGTTCTTTCACAAATTATCAACGTCTAGACTTTGACTGGGCCATTTTAACACAAATATGCTTTGATGTAAACCCTTCCATTCTAGCTTTGGTTGTATGTTTAGGGTTGTTGTCCTGCAGGAATGCCCTGTATTTAACTCCATCCATCTTCTCTTTAACTGATCAGGGTACCTTTTTTCCACAGTACCCTGACTAATACCTGCAACTTGGCCAGTAACTCCACATGAACTGACCCTTACATTTAAAAAGGAGTAAACGTTCATGGGAAATGAATGCTTTTACAAGCCACTGTAAATACACATACATATGTATACATCACAAGCAGATTTAAACTGACATTTGGCAAGTTGCATACCACAATGCAGCTAACTTTAACTGAACATTTTCAGTGGTGTGTTTGATGCAAAAAAACTTTCAGTTGACATCACTAGTATGTGATGCGTTAAATGCCATTTTAAGGTTTGCTTTATCTTTGTAGATGATGTATAGGTTTCTTGATGTATTTGAAACACTGTTGCAGGAAGCACATTGACAATAGTGTGTTATTTGAATAAAATTTAAGACCCTAGTTAATATAGATCAAAAAGAAAATGCCACTTCGATACATGCTGCTATAATGTCGGTAGTTTCTAAAATTATGGTGCAGATTTTTCCCCATTGTACCATTATTTCAACTAAAAAAAAAAACAACTGTAAAAACATCTATATTGCTCAACATATTTATACAGTACAATAAAAAGTTTTTCTATCATCTAATACAGCATACTAGACCAAGACATTTGCAGAATATTCAAATACCGAAATCCTTTAAAGTTAAAAGGCCCCTGAACTTATTTTACAAGATAAATTTACCATTTGAGTAGTGAAAGGTCTACAATATTAATTTACATACTGTGGGTATACCGTTTCATGTTCCGAATAAATTAAAATATCTTTGGAAAGTACAGTTCATAAAAAGGTATTAAAAATACCTGTATTTTTGTGTAGTATTGAGGAGATCAGTCTGGCTACTAATGTTATATATCTAAAAATAGAGCAGGGAAGATGGGTAATAACCAATGTTATATCTTTGAAATACATATCCATCATTGATTTACAGATTACTGTAATTAATTGTAGACATTTGGTGGAAAGTTTGCTGGGAAATCACAAGGTCATTTCACATTCTTCCTCAAGAATAAAAGATCTCCTTAAACTTGCTAACCATAACAGTACCCAAATTAACAAGATATTTTTAAGTATGATAAGCCAATTATTCGTACAACTTTTGTTTACTCGATGCTTGAATAATCTGTAACCATTAACAAAACAGCATCAGGCTATGTTCACACGGCTTATTGCGGCACATATAATATGCGCTGCAATACGCCGGGTGTTTTGGAACCACGTTCTGATCAGCGCGTAATTCCAAAGCACGGGGGGCCGGCCAGGTGCTGGCCCCATAGACTTTCATTGTCATTATGCACCGCTAACAATTGATATGTCAATTTTCCCAAAACATAATCCATAGCTCTCTATGAAAGCTATGAATTACCGTAATTGTGGTGCACATTCCGCTGAGTATAATGCGCAATACATCGTGAAGTACGCGCGCTATTACGCGAGATAATAAGCCATGAGAACATAACCTTGTTCAGGAAAAGGTTCTTTACTTTAACAGTAATCAAATATTGGTTTGCTTTACCACAAAAAACAATAGCAAAAATAATACAGAATAGACTATACAAGATCTAGACATTTATCCCATGGCTAAAATTAATCATCTTAAATCACAAGCCTAGGTAATGATGTTGGGTATTTCAGAAGCATTCTTATTTAGTTCCTGTGGTTGACCAACACTTCGTAAACATTTTAGAAAAACAAAACAAAAAAAAAATGTGGTTAAAGTAATAAAGTTAAAGCTTTTTAACTACTGAAGCAGGGAAGTAATGATGATGCATTAGAAAAATGAACAGTGTAAAAGGCAAAGGCAGCAAAATAATGAAACAGTGAAGTTAATTGAGAATCTAAATACTAAAACTTAAGTCTGAAATCGTGGCTCCTTTGTAAATCATCTGGATCTAATTATGGGAGATGATGAGGGACAGACCCAACTATTAAATACCTTTTTCTCTACTGTATTTGCACAGTAAACCATAGGCCTTTAATTTTCAATTTTAGGCACTGGTCCAGAGAAAGTATGTACTGAGTTCAAGAAGACACAAAGTCAAGCAACTAAATTGATACAGGGCATGGAACTTCTTTGTTTTCATGAAAGGTTAAAATAATTAAACTTCGCTTTGAGATGAGACATGTATGATGAAAAACCGTGTAAAACCCCATCAGAAGATAAGAGGACAATCCCCCTCCTCTCCCCATCTGGAGAAAGAAAAGTTCCATCTCCAGAGTGAATATGCGTTCTTTATCATGAGAACTGTGGAACTGTAGAAAATCTTCCCCAGGAGCTAGTCACAACAGGAACAGGTGGGGAATTCAAAAAAGGTTTATACAATTCCATACAATAAAGTAATGCTGACGTAGCCGTATAACATTTTTATTGAAATGTACTGTAGATCTAGTCTGATAATGATTTGGGATGAGGAGAGATATCACCAAGAGCAAATAAAGTTTTAAAAATTATCCCTACCCCTCCCTTCATCCATATATTCTTCCTGCCCTTGGCAGACCTTGATAGATTTTTAATCATAATATGCAAGTTTAACCTCTTTTGCGGGTAAATTATTTCAATGTTTTCTAACGGTGAAAGAAAGCAGCATGGTTTTGTTGCAGCTGAGAACCTCTGTACCATGAAGCCGCCATTGTCTGCATGTGTGTGCTGGTATAACATGTGGCCACTTGTAGCTGTAAAAGGCATTAATTTAAGCCAAATGCACCAAGCCAAATAGTTTTTTCCTTAAGAGACTTAAGGACTTGGACTATTTTAATGAAAATAAACTTACAACACTATGAGTGTGGCTTTATGAGACATCAGTCCTATTAAAATAATCTCATCAGTTTCTAGGAGTAGGGTAGTTCCAGAATAGACCTAGGTAAGACTGTGAATGTAATCTACCTGGACTTTTATGTGCCACATAAAAGATTGCTAAAAAAAAATAATAATAATAAAGTATGTTGGGACTGATAAAAAAATATGCATATGGGTTAATGGCTCATTAATTAAATATGCTTAACTTAACTAATATGTTTAATAATGACTTTGTAGTGGTGAGTTATGTGGTGACTGCACACAGTAAAATAATTTCTCTACATTTGCTAAGAAAAACAAGAAAAAAGAACTTCAAAGCAAAGTAAGCCAGAATTTGTGTTTTTTAAACTTAAGACAACCTTAAACTTATTTTCAAATGTCCTTGGTTTAATTCCCTGGAAATGAATTATCAATTTAAAACCCATTAGTTTACACCTGTGAGTGCACTCATTAATCCTGCTCAGTGCTGGAAGTATTTAAAATATATACTGTATGCAGAGAATTTAGAGAAGTCAATTGTTCAATCAGATGTAAAAATGATCACAGTAAATTGCATTCCAGCTTTCCTCCAGCGTTATTTCTCTAATGCAATGCAATTCAAAGGGGACGAATAATGACTAAAAATCAAACAGGGTACAGTGATTATTAGAAAATCATTATACCGATTAAGCAGTAGGAAACAAATTGAGTGCTATTTAAAATAATGTTAAACTGCCCAGGTCACATTTTGGGATTGGAACCTGCTGGGATGTTCTTCATTAGAAATATTTTGTGCTGTTATAGTGAATAAATCATTTAATGTTAAAAATAGAAAAAAATGGCACAAGCTGGAACAAACTGGTCTGCAACAGAAGTTGTACTCTAAGCACTAATCAAGATACAGACAGTAGTTTGCATAGTCACGCCTCTCCAACTGTTGTGATTTTCTGTACATTCTTCCATGCTGGGACTTAAGGAAGGCCATTTATCAAGAAAAGCTATGAATAAGGTTTTTAATGGCTTTAGAAAACTGTATATGTGGAAAAATGAAACTAATTTGCTGTTTTAACATGGAAAGTATGTTATAAAGACTTGGTTACTTTTTTTGTACCCTTATTAAATATATGCTTCCTCTACCATTTAAAGTCATTACTATCTTTTGTTCCCCAAAGGGTTGTTCCCAACACAGACACTATTGGCATATAACATCTACCATCAATGTGCGATAGGTGTGGATCCCACCTCTGGGACTTGTAACTATCTTGAGAACGGGCTCTGGAACCCTTACATTTTCAATAGAGAGGTGGTCAGAATTCTCCGATGGATTTTAGTGAGGGTTCCAAGTCCATCCAACCAAGTGGTGAGGTTCCAGGGCCTGGGGCCACATAAGTGACACCTATACCTCTCACATTGATAGCAGATTGGTAAGATAAAACATCAATGTGTGTGGTGGGAGCACCCATTTAAAGAACAAGACACAGTAATGAGTTTTAATGTAAGTGACAATCACCCTTTCCGTACACCAATTAATATATGTCTAATAGGAATCTAACATGCTTTCCATTTAACAGGAGTGTAAAACTATCAATGTTCTCATGTACTGCAATAAATTAGAAAAACAAGTCATAAAGACTACAACCACATTGATCTTTTAGATACAGAAACTAATTTTTCTTTTTATTGTCAGGAACAACGAGTACAACGAGTACAATGGAGTGGTTGCTTATTTGCATCTCTAGATCTACTAATATTCAGGCAATTATTAAATTTGACCCAAATATAAACGGGTGGGGGGAGGGGGAGAGTGGGATAATAATTGACTCCAACCCTAAGTTTTAACAAGGTTTTAGATATTAACCTACAGTACCACACTGCTCCAGTTATGCTGCCGATGTGATGTCCAACTTCCCATCCCACTTTATTAATTGGGCCCATAATACAAGTGTAAAGTCGTGTCGGCTGGGATGATGCCATGGAGTGACACTGCATCGAATGTGCAACAGAATGTCAAGTTAACCACTAAAAATTCCTGTTAAAAAAATCTCTAAGCCTAACTTAAAATTTAGAGTTTGCATAGGACTAGATAAAAATAATAAAAAAAAAAACATCTCAAACACAATTTTTTTAAAGGTCTAGTGAACCAAATAGAAATCTAGTCAAACATATCAAGTAATGTCACTGTTTTCAGTCTAAAAACCTTCATATGCATTTTATCTGCCATCCAATCTCCAAGACTTGATTTCTCTTTTGAACCATTTCTCATTTTGTTGATGTACTACAGCAATAACAATCAAAGTAAAAAAAAAAAAATTACATTTTCATGTAGATTTGCTATGCATGCAAGAGGACATTTTATTTGTATGTTAGCCCAAAAACCAGCTAAGTAATTTGCTTGTATATAGTTATTCTGATGGACAATACATACAAGTGGCAGCTCCTAAACCATCAGCATCTTGTATGTACTGCATCTTGTATGTACTGCATCAGTCACTTCCATCCACCCTTAGAATGATGCTTGTGGCTACTGAATATGTAAATACACTAAACTTTTAGGGCTCACAAAACAGGTAATGTATGGTATTTTATATGACACTTTATAGCTTTATTAACCCATCCAGTTTTGGCCTTCCTGACACAGCCATATTTTTTTAAATCTGACATCACTTTATGTGAGAATAACTATTTAATGCTTTCACCTATCCACGATTCAGAGAATGTTTTCTCTTGACACATTCTACGTTATGTATGTACGAAATTTTGGTCCATACAATCCTTGTTTGGTTGAGAAAATCTATTAAAATTTCATGAAAATTTGGAAAAATTTGTCATTTTAAAAGTTCTAAAATTTCTGCATCTAAGACAGATAATTATTCACCACAAAATAGTTTATGTCCACTGTAGGTTGGCATCATTTTTTTAAAGGTCTTTTTTATTTTATTATGACATCAGGGGGCTTAGAAATTTAGTAGCCATCTCACATTTTCAAGAGAATTTGCAATATACATTTTTTTAGGGACCAGTCCAGTTCTGACATGGCTTTGAGGGGCCTGTGTGGTAGATACCTCTGTAAATTACTTCATCTGAAAAACTAGACCCCTTAAAGTATTTACAGTAGTGTTTAGGAAGTTTGTTAACCCATTAGGGATTTCACAGATATTTAAGCAAAGTGGAGGTGAAATTTCAAAATTTCACTTTTTTTTTTTTAACAGATTTTCAATTTGTATCCATTATTCACAAGAACATGGTAGATGTGACCTGGAAAATGCAGCTTAAGTCCCCAGATTCTGCCATTTTCAGAGATATCCCATATGTTGCCCTAGTTTGCTATATGGCTCAACCACAGCCTCAGAGTAAGAGGAGCACTTACTGGATTTTGAGGTCTCACTTTCAATACGATTTTATTTAGGCACCATTTTGGGTTTGCGGACACCCTAACATGCTAAAATTTAACAAACACCCCTAAAAAGACCCCATAATGGAAACACCCCCCCCCCACCCTAATGAATATATCCTGGGTTGTAGCGAGTATATACAAGTGTTTCACAAATTTTTTTTAGCATTAGGCTGTGAAAATTAAAAATTTTGTTACACAATTTCTTCCAAGTTCGGCAATACCCTATATGTATAAACTGCTATTTGGGCACATGGCAGGGCGTACAAGGGAGGGAGTGCTATTGGGCTTTTGGAATGCAGATTTTGGTAGGTGCCAGGTCCCATTTACAAAACCCCCAAAGTACCAGAACAGGTGAAACCTTCCAGAAGTCGTCCCACTTTGGATTCAACACCCCTCATGGATCTCATCTAGGCATGTATTGTTCATTTTGGGTGCACGTTGTTCCATAGTTTTTTTTTTAGCATTGGGCCATGAAAATGGGGAGGAAAAAACGCAGTTCCGACATTGTTCCTTGATGGAATGAATTACATCATAACTTTACCATGTGGGTCAGTACAATTACAACAATAGAAATTTTATCTAGCTGTTTATGTTTTATTACTTTTACACAAAAGAAATGTGTTTATAAAAAACTGCACTTTTATGTCGTCATAGTCTGAGAGCCATAACTTTTTTACTTTGCTGTGTACGGAGCTGTATAGGGGAATGTTTCTTGACATTTTTATTGGTACCATTATGGGAATTATATAATTCTATAGGCAGGGCAGTTCCTAGCCTGACAGCAGACTTAATAAGCAGACAGCCCAGGGGCTATTCTAGGTCCAAGAGGGATACATAGATTTTCCCCAATGCTCAACAGGCGTGGAATCCCGTGCCCCGAGGCATAGGGTGACCCCTTTAATATCCCAATTCAGTACAATGCACTCAATGGGTTAAACATTGGGTTTAAAACCCTTCACCCGCCCTGGGTTCACATGACACTCAGGATGGAGTTTAAATAAGCTCCGCTCCTAACACATTTTTGTGGCATTTTGGATCCAAAAAACCCCTTCTGTAGGTAGTGACCTCTTTTGGTGTCGCTGCCGACAAATAACACAATCCACCAGTCGTCAAAAAACAGTGGGTGGTCATTAGGGGTGACGTTGCATTTAATACTGAAGTCTCTCAGCATGCAGCCCACTTAATTTATGAGCCTCCCAACACTGATTCTGTCCATTACCCAGAAAAGGTAGCAAGCTTATTATGTTTGAGTGGTTGGTTTAAAAGAGGTGGCAAGGCAAACTCCCACTCATAATTAAGGAATTATCAGGGGACTGCAAACTCCCCAAAATTTTTTCACAAAAAAACTATAGTACTTTTGCAGAAACAAAAACAGACCCCCTTGGAAACAGCTGTTGTCACTGCTTATCTATCCTCACAAAAGGAGAAAACATATATACAGGACGCAGTATTAGTGGTGATGGGGTTCAAATGTTAACCCTTTTTAAGCGTAAGGCCCTAAAATTTCCCAGAAAACAAAAATATGTACTTTTTCACTTTCTAGGCGCCCCCCCCATTCATAAAAGTTCCCATTTAGTGCTAAAAAACAGTCACCAACCAAAAAATCACCGTTAACAGTTTTGTTAATTTGAAAACTAAAAAGGTTATTGCTCTAAAAAAATAGTGATGCAAAGTAAAAAAAAAAAAGTAATTTTCCAATATATAAATTTTTAAAAAAATATATACACCACACATAATTGAATACACATTTTTGAAATATTGTTTTAAAACTTTTCATTTGGGGAAAAATGAAATATGACACTATTATACAAAAAAATTTGTCAGTGTAAAAGCAGAACAACACCCCCCAAATTTTTGGGTGTAAAAAAAAAAAAAAACACATCAATGTCTCAACTGCTGGTAACAAAAGTGAGTACACCCCTAAGTGAAAATTGACAAATTGTTCCCAATTTGCCACTTTAACTCCACAGTCTCATGTGAGTTGTTAGTGTTAGAAGTGGAGATGGGCGGGTTGATTCTAACGAAGTGGAATTCGTTTAGAATTTCAGGGAATAACTTCGGTTACGAGAAAACGGTGTCGCACTTTGGGGGGTACTAAAGGGTAAACGAAGTGTGGCTTTTCATTGATAAAATGGATTCGGCACATGGCGTTACATGGGCAAGAACTTCTGGGACGAAGATGGGCATAAGCGGCATGACGTGCAGAGATGAAGCCACAATCAGGAGGACGGCGGGTTCTGTGATGTCACTGGCACTATTATAAGTCTAGGTGCGACGCTGGCTGCTCACACTCCTCTCACTGTTATGATGTAGGGAAGGGGAAGGTGCTGCCGCGGCTGCTTGTAATAGACTCTTACTGAAGAACTGATTTTATTCAGCGATGTTTGGGGGGTTATTGTTTCTCAGCTTGTCTCAGAGACTGCTTCTCTTAAACGTTCTATTTTGATTTTTTGGGGTATTGGCTCTGAAGTTCCAGTGTGCGTCAAGTGCAGCTGCATATACAGTACTTTGTTAATGCTATCTGCTCACTGCACATTGAATATCCAGGGGGATCTAAGCCTGTTCTTGTTGTATTCATTTAAAGAAACAGCGTTTTCACAAATATAAAATACCACTTCATTTTTGGCTGCTCAATTCTTTTGCGCCAATTTAAATCCAGGGGTTAATTAAAGCGGTTGTTTGGCCTGCCGTTGAGTGACTAAAAGAAACCGTTCTTTTTCACCTCCAAAAATAAAATTTTCCTTGTTGCATTTAATTCACAAGACGTAGGTTAATTAAAATTTGTTTTCTCTTGTTGTGTAGCGTAAAAAACCACGCCATTAGCACGCTACAAAGCTGGTAGTTTGTGTTGCTCAATTGTTTGCCGCAATTTTACATCAGGATTAAATAAGCGTTGTTCTCTTACTGTGGTGAATAAGAAACATTCTTTTTCAGCAAAAAATAAAATTTTCTTGTAGCATAATTCACAAGCGAAGTTTAATTACATTTTTTCTCTGGTTGTGATATGGCGTATAAATAAACACCATTGTAAACGCTACAAAAGCTGGTAGTTTGTGGCTGCCTCAATTCATTTGCGCAATTTACATACAAGGTTAACTAAGTTTTTTTTCATGCAATTGTACTCAGTAAAAGAAAATTTCTTTTTCACCCGACCACAGACGAAATTCTGTAGCATAATTCAATACCGATGGTTTAATTACGCCTGTTTGTGCTTTTACATTCAGAAATAACAGAGTTTTTAAACGGGGCACATACAAGTCAATTTTTCCTGACCATTTGTGGAGCGCAATTTATATCCAAGGGATACCAAGCTTGTTACTGGGTTCATTTGGGCAGTCAAATTACTGGGTGGGTGTATTTATATATATAAATAAAACGGGGGGATATCTTCATCAAAGCAGTGTCTGTACATTTTAGAACAAACAATATGTCAGACAGAGAGGGTGCAGGCTCTTCACCTGCGATGGCGAGTGGCACTCAACATGCCTGGTAGCAGGCCCAGTCTCAGCACAGCAAAGGGGACGTCGCAGCAGGGGTCACTCGGTGAGTCCACAAACTGAAGGTGTCATCTAGCGGCCGTGTGCTGACTAGCAACCCAAAGGGTTCTGATTGGTTGGATAGGTCATCCACTTCACTCCCGTTGACATCTGAAACCCAACCAAGGAGTCGGTTGGGATCGTCTGACACAATCCTTAGTTGGCTGGCCCGGAGAGCAGGTCAGCGGTCCTACCTAGGCCTCAACCAGCTCTGTCCCATCCGGTTCCCTCAGCCAGTGATCTACTATGATGGTCTGGCTCAGGCCCAACTATATAGCAAGGATGAACAATTTTGAGGAGGGCAGTTCAGCAGCTAATTGGCAGCGTGGGAAATGGGGCCAATATCCCTTGCTTCTTGCAGTAGGCGGCAAAGTATAGATGTGAGAGGTGCATGGGAGGTCATGTTGTGAGGGGTCGCCTCGGCTACAAAGGGACAGGGTGATGAGGACAGCAGTGACGATGAATCACATAATAGATGATGATGGTAGCGACCGCACTTGTGGATCGGGCCGGGTGAAGCAAGGGCTTCATTCATCGTAAGGAGAAAGATGGTCGTCAGCTTGCGTTGTCAGGCAGCGCGCAGCCAGCAGGTGGGTCGTCTTGGGGGGGGGTTGTGCCGTGAGTCAGCAGGGTGACACGCAGCAGTGCGAGGCTCGGAGCCAGGCGAACACGGGGTAGAAAAACCGCTTCCACAGGTCCAAGAGAGTAGCGGCAAGGGGCTCTTCGAGGGCAGTGGCGGCAGTAGTCACTCAGTGCGAGGTGGCGGTAAAATCAGCTACTCGGAGGTGTGGAGTTTCTTTGCTAAGCACGGAGGAAAACGATTATGGGTATATGTAGAATCTATGGGCGAAAGTGAAGCGGTGGCCAGGGAGCTAACGTGAGCTCCACAAGCCCTGGTCAAAACATGCAGCGTCACCATCCGGTGGCTGGGAGAATTGGTGGCTCAGTGTGGTGGTCCATCTGCCGCCACAGCAGCGGCCCAGTGGCACGATGCCATTGCAGCCAGGTCATGGCTCACCACCTCTGCAGAAGGGAGCTTTCTCTCTTTGACATCATCTCCCGGTCCAGATGTTCCTGCTCCTCGCTACTCATGGGCCAGCAGTCATTCGTGAGGCGATTGCAAAGTGACAAACATATGATCAACATCTAAGGTGCAGATGCTGACCGTGCTCCTGTCCCAAGTTGTTTGGTACTTGCAGTCCCTCCCTTTCCAAATGGTGGACTTGCACCATTCAGAGAGCAATGGCTTGTGCCGACAGCGAGATGAGGGAGTTTTATCCAACTGTAATTTCTTTTCCAATAAAGGCAGTACCAGCACTTCATAAATAATAAGAACAGAAAGTGGGCAAGTCCTTGAGCTTATCGGTTTGTTCCAGGTGCACGGCCTCGACGGACGTCTGTAAGCTGTAACTACCGGTCAGGGGCCAGTAATGTCTTTTACGGCCCACTGGGTAAATGTGCTTCCTTGCCCAGGTCTGCACCAACAACTTGGACAGAGACGCCGCTTTCTCCTCAATTGTCAAAAAATGCTGCTGCTTGCGCCAATGTCCGCTCCTCCACCTACAACCACCACCACCATCTCAGCCTCCGACAAGTACTGCTCCCCCCCTATTATACCACATGTGTAGGGCACAGCGGTGTCACGCATTTTCTACTCGCCTAGGCATGGTCGTGCGAGACACGAAGTCACACAGGGAGAAACTGCTCCGGTCATGCACAAGGGGGAGCAAGAAATCGATGTGTGGCTTTTGCCACGCCGAACTGCAAATATGGAACCATGGTGAAGGACAATGGGCTGGAAATGGTGTCACGCGCTGCACCGAGGAGGGATGGTTCAATATCTCCCTGCATGGCGCACGTGTTCAATCTGGTTGTAAAAAGGTTCCTGAGTTTCCCAAAGATTTCAGAAGATTCTAAAAAATGGCCAGGAAATGTGGACTTTATCCCTTTTTACAAAACCAGGAAACCCCCTTGGTTGCAGGGAGAATGGCCCCCCCCAACAATTGATATTGATGTTTCACCGTTGGAATTCCAGGCCTTTGGGGGTTTTAAAGAGAAAGGCCATTAACGATTTTTTATGTCCCGGCGGACGTAGTTCCCCTGTGTAACTTTGTGTCAGCCAGTGGCAGCTCATGCGTGCACCTGGTTTTTTTTGAGCCATTGGGAAGCCGTTATTTGTCGTCGCCGGATTTGGGATGAATAACTCTTCCCCTGTTAGTCCTGGAACAGATCTGAAAAAAACTGTTGGGCGGGGCTGGAGACGTGGCGACTACATCTCGCGCCAATGGTCCCGGGGGGGACTGAAATGGAGGAGGGGGCATTGTAGAAAGATGGTCTGTGAAATGGTGGATTTTTACCCAGGTGACAAGAGAGGAGGAGCAGGAGCGCTGGAGGAGTAGATGGAGAGAGGAAAAATAGGCAGATGACCCGCAAGCACGTGGCAGTATACAGTGGAGGGAAGGCAGGGGCCCCTCGGAGTCCTGGGGCAGAGGCCCCCAGCATGTGATTTGCCCGGTTGTGACAGCCGAAAGTCGCATCCAGCAGGGATGACTTTTGGTCTCCACCCATTGGCCCCCGCTACCGGTCAAAATGGGAGCCTTTTTTCCCAGCTGCTGAGAGGGGGACAAATAAATACTATAGGGAAATCCTCCCGGGCAGTTGGCGTGTTGTGCGGCATTATCCTCCTCTGACAGGTTTTGAGGGGGGTTTTTTCAGGCTCAGACTCTGCCGTGGCGCTGGGGGAAGGTGGGGGGTAGGGCAGTACCCCCCCTCCCTTTTGCAGCAACAAGTTGGAGTCACTGGTTTAGTAGCTTCCCCTTTACTGCCTAGTGGGAGGGTAGTCGCCAGCAGCAACAGAAAAAGGGGCCCGGAAACAGGCCCTAAACCCCCAAAGGGGGGGGTGGGGGGGGTTAAATTGGGGCCCGCACCCGGGGCCCCCCCCAGTTAAAAAAGATCCCCTGGACTGCTTTGGGGAGCCAAACTGGAGGGGTGGCCGAACTTGCCGGAGTTTGCCCGTGGGGGAAGCTGTCCTGCCCCGGGCCCGTAGTGTGGGGTTTAGAGGGGTGTTCAGTGCGGCGGGGGCCTCGTACCCCCAAGGGGAAACCCCGCTTGTCCACGGGAAAAGGGGAAAAGACTGCCTTTTGTCAAGAAAATCGGGGTGGATCGGCCAGGATTTCCACCCCAATGCCTTAGGCGTCAGTCTGGGTTCAAATCCCTGCCTCACCATTTTTGGATGCCGCCCCCCTTCCAAATTGTGACAGTTTCTCCTTCCCTACCCCATCTTTACCGGGGATGGTATTGCCCCACCTCAACACTCTGTTTGTCCCATTATCCCCTCATGATGCTGTTGCTGGTGCGGGGGACATCCACTGTGTCATTGTCCACTCTTGCCCTTTGTGTTGCTCCTCCCGCTGTCACCTCCACCTCGTCATTGGCCCTTTGGGGGCCTCTCGTTTTTGCCACCTCCAGAATGTATTGTCCCCTGCTGACTCTGCTGCTTGTGACCTCCACCGTGTGATTGTCCCTCTTGGGCCTATACTATTTTGCCACCTCCAGAATGTATTGTGCACTGTGACTATGCTGTGCGGGCCCCCTGCCCTAACCCCCACTGTGCTTGTCCCACTCTGTGGCTACTCCATTTTTTCACCCCCAGAATGTTTGTGCCACTGCCTGACCTCATGCTGTGTGTTGTGACCTCCACACTGGGGCATTGTCCCACTCTGGGGGCCTATATTTTTTGCCACCTCCAAAATTTAAAAAATTGTCCCACTTTTGACTCATGCTGCTGTCCCGTCACCTCCACATTGTCATGTGCCACTCTGTGGCCTATACTGTTTTCCCACTCCAGAAGTCTTTGTGCCCCTGCTTCCTCATGCTTCTGCCGCCGTGACCCCCACATCTGTCATTGTCACTCTTTTTGGCCTACCCCTGTTTTAGCCCCCTCCAGAATGTCTTTTGTGCCTTTGCCCTATACTGTGCTGCTGTCGTGCCCTCCACACTGTGTCATTGTGCCATTCTGTGGCTACAACGTTTTTTGCCACCTCCAGAATTCATTGTTCCCTCCCTGACCTCATGTGCTCCCGCCTACCTCCCTCTTGTCTTTGGGCCACTCTGGGCCTAGCCCTGTTTTTGCCACCCCCAGAATGTCATTGTGCCATTGTCTGATCTGCTACTGTGGCTGCCCGTCACCTCCACACTTTCACGAATGTTGCCTGAGTTCAGCTTTTTTTTTTCCAGCTTTCGCTGCCATATTTTATAGGACATTCTCGCTAGTTTTTTTGGTCAGTTTTGCCTTCTTAAGTGCCGGGGAAATTTTTTGTAAGCGATTCTAGAGGGCGGCACTCATTGGTGTCATACTAAAAAACAAATTGATGAAGAACAAACCAGCTCCTCTGCATATTTAAGCATGGCACAAGTTTTCAACCCCGCGTCTGTGCAGCCTGGAAATAGCCGTTTTTTAAACGATTGGCCCAAGTAATTCGGTACAAAATAATTTTTGTCGGAAAATTGGCCAAATGACGAACCAAATTTTTTGGAAATTTACCATCTCAGTTACAAGATCTCAGGTGTGAAAGGGAAAAGGGTTTTAAAATTTTGGTGGTATCGTCTCACACTCTTATATTACATGGGAAATTAAACATGACACCTTATGGCAAAGAACTGTCTGAAGATCTGAAAAAAAAAAAATTCTCTACATAAAGTGACCTAGGCTGCAAGAAGATTTCCAACACCCTGAAACCGAGCAGTAGCACAATGGCCATGACCAAATTGCAGTTCCACTCAGAACAGGCCTCACCATGGTCAGTCAATGACATTGAATGCACGTGCCAGCGTCCTTCGAGTTGTCTTTTCAAAATAGTGTAGATCCCCAAAATTTGCTGCGGGTTAAAAGGGGGGGAAAATGGGGGTCACCCCATCAGTGCTCAGCCCCTATCCCAAAAACCACTGGTAAATTGGTCTGTTGGTTGTATCAGAGACGGAACCCTCTTTAAAGGTAAAAGTACAAAAAGCCCGCAAACTTTTTTCTGAGCCCAAAACCCCTAAGGACATGGGTTACTGGACCCTGTCCCGTGGTCTGATGAGACAAAAATTTAAAATATTTGGTTCAGTGATGTAATGTATGTGGCGGCAAAATTTGTGTTTGGAAGTCAGTTGGTGGGTTTGGGGTCTGGTTTTGGGGGTAATAAGTGTGTGGTTTTGGGGAATACAGTTCATTTAAGGAAACCTGATGCCAAATTACTTACTGAAACAGAGCATGATCTCCTTTCCCTTGGAAAATAAGCTGCAGAGCAATATTCCCCCTTAACAACCCAAAAAAAACCCCCCAAGGTAAAAGGGATTGGACTGGCCAAGATGTCTCCAGACCTAACCATATAAACATGTGTGGGGGATCCTCAATGGGAAGGTGGAGAATGCAAGGTCCAAACATCCCCAGCTCCCTGATGTCTCACAAGGAGTGGAAAAGGGGCTCAGGGCAATTTTTGAGGTCCATGAACTCCTGCTTAAAGGAAATTTTGTTGATTATTTGATGGACACCCTATCTTGTGTTATAAAGCTGCACACGACTTTTCATGTGTTTAAAAAGTGTAAATCTTCGTGTTGCCCCATAAAAAAATATATAGCTACCGTGTGGGGGGTGTATTCACTTTTGTGAAATATTGTACATCTATCTCGATTATATAAATGACGTGAAACACAACAAAAACTATGCATATAAATTTAGTATTGGCATAATCATTCTTACCTAAAATAAACAAGTAATTTACACCATACGGTAAACAGCAAAAAAAAAAAAAAAAAAAAAGAAAACCATGGCGCATTTGCATTTTTTTCCACATTCATCCTTTTTTTTCCCGTTTAGGGGGAAAAAGTTTTGGGCTGCAGGGGACTATGACATTTTTTTTATGGTAGTCCTGCCTGTGTGACAGGTTCCCTTTATCGTTTTGTTGAAATCTATGCTGCACGACAATTAGATATCGGAAATGGTGCAAACAGCTGATTTAGCCTGGAAAGTCTAAACATTTCCCTTCAGTGGCCAATACAGAGAAATGGAAGTATTACATGACAGCCAGAACACCAGGCATCCCACGTAAAAACAGGAGGACCTTGCATATTTTTTGGTTCTTTTTTTTGTTCCTACAATTTAAAGGGTTTTTTCTTGTTTCGAGAAAAAACCTTTAAATCTTTTTTCAGTATTTATGTATTCTATATAAAGTAAAAAATATTAAGCTACTATAGAATTTTCTACTTCTCTGTTCATTTGACCTTGCTTAGTTGAATTTGTGTATTGTTACAGAATACATTTAAAAAATGCAGTCATTGGAATGTGCAAGTCTAAAGACACAAAACTTGCTAAGCCAGATCATAAAAAAAAATAGATACTTCTTTTCAGTTCTGCATTCCCCAACACCAATACATTGCACATTCGTGCTTTTTCAGTTCTATCCCTGTGCAAAAAATTTACCCGTAAATTTACAAATTTTAAAAAATCTGAAGTTTTTGGTAGTCCTCTCCTTTTTAAACCCTAAACATTTTTCCAATAGCCCCTTTTGATATTTGTGTGGTCTAGTAGCCAGAAATGGAAATGGTGCAGTCCCCTCCCCCACAAAAATTCAAAACTGCATTCAATTTAACCACACAAATTTAAAAAAATATGGAGAAAATGGTCCCTCTTTTGGATTAAGGCTAGTTCGGCAATTCCCTCTCCCACCTGACTCCCAGAT
This sequence comes from Phyllomedusa bahiana, assembly GCA_025379985.1. Lineage (NCBI taxonomy): Eukaryota > Metazoa > Chordata > Amphibia > Anura > Hylidae > Phyllomedusa > Phyllomedusa bahiana. The sequence goes on along the minus strand of JAODAL010045245.1, from coordinate 1,003 downwards.
GTGATTTCTAATAGTGAACATATGTTACGTTAAATAATCTTATTTTTTCCTCACAAATAAGAGCAAATCTAACTGCAAGATTTATTTAATGGAATCTTTTTGTTCGTATGCTTGGATGTTCTTTAGTAGAATATTTTGTGCACAAAAGATACTGGTTATTATATGATATTTAGATGATACCATGTTATTTTTTACTTCAGATTTTCATGTTTCTACATGGTGCATTAAGATGCTTTATCTTGCTATATTCAGAAAAATATTTCAATAAAAACCCTTTTTTTTAAAAAAAAAAATTTTGGATGGGGGCCCCGTTCTTTTATTTGGAAACCATACAAAATTTTTGCCCAGGTTTTTACATGCGATGATGCTAAACATAATAACTCATTTTATTTTTGCGTGCATTCCCATTTATCACAGACAAACTGGAGCCTGCTGTTAAGCTCCCAGCTGTCATGGCAACCATCAGCACCTTGCAATCATACAGCAGGGTGCTGATAGAGGAAGGGGGCTACCTCTGTTCTCCATGAAATCCCTTACAGGCCATGGAGGTTATTGACTGCAGCATTTGAGGGGTTAAACGATCAAGATAGTAAATGTCTATCCCAACCATTAGAGCAGGACCCCTGCATCCCCAAGGATGTATCGGAAGCTTTGGTGCCCAGCGCAAGACCCCTGATCTGTACAGTATATAGCCATAGGACGACTCAATGTGACACTGCATTATTATTACAGATAATGGAAATTGGAAATGGATTATGGATGGATTCTAGAAATACAACTGCAACATTTTTTTTGCAGTAAAAATATCTTCCTACAGAATAAAAAAAACTATATAGCGTTCATTTTTGGTATTATTAGTTTCAGCACATGAGTAAAATTCACACATTAAGAACTATACATGTGGGTCTTATGGCGAAACCTGCCCCCATTTTCATTTGTGTACTGTGATTTACCTGCCCTTTTTCAAAGACATTTACGGTTTTTTTATTGTTGGGGGGGGTTG
>JAODAL010045244.1:0-32117 GCA_025379985.1 Phyllomedusa bahiana | reverse complement strand
GCCGGACCTCCGCTCTCAGTCATTGTGCCACCTGTGGCTTCCTCGTGTTTTGCCACCTCCAGAATGTCATTGTCCCACTGCCTGACCTCATTGCTGTAGTGGCTGCCGCCGTAAACCTCCACACTCTGTCACTAATGTTGCCACCTGAGCTCTCAGCTTTTTTTTTTTTTCCAGCTTTCGCGGGCATGACTTTATCAGGCTACATTCCCGCTTGAGTTTTTTGGTCAGTTTTGCCCTCTTAAGTGCCCAGGGAATTTTATAGTGAAGCGATTCTAAGAGCGGCGGCAGTCATCTGCGTTCATACTAAAAACAACTTTTGTATGAAGACCAAACCAAGCTCCCTCTGCATATTTAAGCAGGCACAACGTTCTACAGCACCCTGCGGGTCTGTGCAGCCTGGAAATAGCTGCTTTTTAACGCATTCGTGCTGAAGTAATTCGGAACGAAACGAATTTTGTCGGAAAATTCGGCAAAAGTGACCAAATCGAATTTTTGAGAAATTCGCCCATCTCTATTCTGCACATTCACAATGATATGACTGATCAGCTTCAATCAGCGGAACCTTCTCATTTTAGAGCAGTATTTGTTACACTGTACTGGACTTGTTACTATATAAATGTTCTATTGACAGCCTTTGAGACACCTTTTTTTTTTTAACTCTGCAAGTGTTTTCTTAGGCTGTAAGGCTGGTTTTAATGAGTTATACTAATGAATTCAATGCATGGTTTTACTGTCTACACCATCAGTAACAAACAGCTCTCTCTCCTCAACAACAGGGAAAAAAACAGAAACACAAAAGCGTTGTCACTTGTGTCAATTAAAAATCAACATTATGGTGCTCAAAGTGGTCATTATGAAGACTGCTATCTGAACATGAAAACACCATCACATTTTCTAATCCAGGAAAATGATGAGAAATTCCTTTGATGCATCACCTTATTTTTTCTATAACATCTAAAATGTTTGCATTTTAGCTTTATGTACCTTTTTGATGCATTGTTATCAATCATTTGATCAGCAAAAAATAGTATACAGGTGCTTCTCAATAAATTAGAATATCAGTCAAAAGTTTTTTTTTTCAGTAATTCAATTCAAAGACCGAATCTCAACATTATATAGTCATTACAGACAGAGTGAACTTTTCAAGTGTTTATTTATGTTAATATTGATGTTTATGTCATACAGCCAAGGAAAACCCAAAAGTCATTATCTCAGAAAATTTGATTATTGTAAAAAGCCAACTGTAAACATTTTTCTGGTACACAGAAATGTTTACCAAGTGAAAAGTATGTACAGTAAATGCACTCAGTACTTTGTCAGGGCTCTTTTTGCATGAATAACTGCATTAATGCGGCATGGCATGGAGGTGAGCAGCTAGTGGCACTGCAGAAGTGTTATGGAAGCCCAGGTTACTTTGATAGCACCCTTCAGCTCGTCTGTATTGTTGGGTCTGGTGTCTCTCATCTTCCTCTTGACAATAATCTATTCTCTATTGGGTTAAGGTCTGGTGAGTTTTATGGCCAATCAAGCACAGTGATACTGTGGTTATTAAACCAGGTATTGGTACTTTTGGCAGTGTGGACAGGTGCAAAGTCCTGCTGGTAAATGAAAATTCCATCTCCAAAAAGCTTGCCGGCCGAGGTAAGCATGAAGTGCTCTAAAATTTCCTGGTAGATGGCTGCGCTGACTTTGGTCTTGATAAAACACAGTGGACTTACACCAGCAGATCACATGGCTCCCCAAATCATCACTGATTGTGGAAACTTCACACTAAATCTCAAGCAGCTTGGATTGTACCCTCTCCACTATTCCTCCAGACTCTGGGACCTTGACTTCCAAATGAAATGTAAAATTTGTTTTCATCTGAAAACATCACCTTGGACCACTGAGCAACAGTCAAGTTATTTTTCTCGTTGGCCCAGGTAAGAAGCTTCTGGCATTGTCTATTAATATTGAGTGGTTTGACACATGAAATGCGACACGTAGCCCATGTCCTGGATACATCTGTGTGTGGTGACTCTTGAAACACTGACTCCAGCAGCAGTTAACTCCTTGTGAATCTCCCCCAAATTTTGGAATGGCCTTTTGTTAACAATCTTCTCAAGGCTGCAGTTATCCCGGGTGCTGATGCACCTTTTTCTACCACACTTTTTCCTTCCACTCAGTGATTTGATACAGCACTCTGAATAGCCAGCTTTTTTAGCAATGACCTTTTGTGGCTTACCCTCCACGTGGAATATGTCAATGATTGCCTTCTGGACATCTGTGAAGTCAGCAGTCTTCCCCATGATTGTGTCGCCCACTTAACCAGACTAAGTGACCTTTTAAAACACTTAAGAAGCATTTCCAGGTGTTTTGGGTTAATTATTCTAAATTTCTGAGATAATGACTTTTGAGTTTTCCTTGGTTGCAAGCCATAATCATCAAGATTAACATAAATAAACACTTGCCAAATTCCCTCTGTTTGTAATGACTCTATATAATATGAGTTTCACTTTTTGAATTAAATTATTCAATAAAACCTCTTGGCTGATTTTCTAATTTATTGAGAAGCACCTGTACCATTGTATACCAGTGGACTCCAGATGTAGCCTCAGCTGATTAAACTGTTTTCCTAGCACCACTCACAGATTCTTTATTGGATTGATATTTAGGGATTTGGAGGTCAAAAATAGAAGAGACTCTATTCCACTTTCGCCAGCTTCAAAAGCAACCTGAAAACCCATCTCTTCAGTATTGCTTATAACCTACACTAACCCTGCTGCCACTGTGCTACTCCACATAGATGTCTGCCCCTCACTTTCTGTCTCTTTCCTCCTCCCTTGTAAATTGTAAGCCTTGGCGGGCAGGGGCATCTCTCCCTCTGTACCAGTTGTTAGTCATTTATCTTCACCATTGTTCTTGTTTGATATATGTTATGTATGTTACCCCCTTGAATGTGCAACACCCTGGAACTTATGTTGCTTTAAAATAAATATAATATAATAATAATAATAATAATAATAAGGCCACTGACATTACAGAATGTTATTGCCAGGAAGGGGTATACTTTGTCTGATGCCAGGACCTAAGATTTCCCAGCATAACACTGCCCAGAGCATCACAATGCCTCCATTAGCTTTCTTTCTTTCAATAGGGTATCCTTGTGTCATCTATTCCCTTGGTTAATCAACACAAGCACCCACATATCCACCTGTAACAGAAGTTGGGATTTATCAAATTTTTTTGTATTATTTCCACAGATGATTGGTCCAATTTTGATAAAGTTTTGATTGTAGGAGCTTTTGGCAGTAGATTGGAGTTAGCACTGGCTGGTCAGCAGCTATGTAGCCATATAGGCACAAAGCTGCAATGCACTGTATCCTCTAAAAGCTTTCTATCAGAGTAAGTATTAAAGGGGTTTTCTCATCACAATAATTAGCTTTTAACATGTAAGGAAAGGTAAATGAAGATTATTACCAAATACATTGGTGTTTTGATGTTGCTTTCTTCAGGAGATAAGGAAGATTTTATTTACTGCTAGTGTACACAAGTCTCTCTGGCTTATCCACCTCTCTTTGCTATCTCTCATATATGAATGCTCCACAAGCTGCCTTATCTTTAGCATAGGAAATTATTTTCCTAATTTAATGACAAGTTTAAACCCTTTGAGCTATGTATCTTTGTGGACAAAACTCTTGCATTCATATCACATAGCTTGGAATAGAAGAACTGATATGCCAACATGATATACAGCCTAACCAGGAAGTGTGAGTCTGAAGCTGACTGTGGCTCTGTAAAACAGTATTCTGAGACAACCTTAATAACTTGTTTAGCAATTTCTGCTGCAGTAGTTCTTCTGTATGATCAAACCAAATGCTCTTCAGGTGCATCAATAAACCCTGAGCATCTATGATCTGTCCGTGATTCACTAATTGTCCTTCTATGGACCCCTTTTTACAGGAACTTACCACTGCATACTGGGAATGTCCCACAAGGCCTGCAAATTTTGAAGCTGTTCTGACCTAGTTCTCTAGACATCACAGTTTGCACCTTGTCATGTTGCTAATATTCATACACTTACCCATTTTTCCTGCTCCTGATGCATAAGCTTCAAGAACTCACTATTCACTTGCTTCATAATACATCTCACCCATTGTCAGATATTATGGTAACATGAAGTCAATGCTAATAACTTCAACTTGACCAGTGGCAGTACTCTAGGATCAATGTCCTGAAAGGGCCCATGAATCCTTGGTAAATTATAATATCTCTAGGGACCTTAAAAAAATCAAGTATACAGTAAAATACTCAAATTATTTTGGTTAAGGGCTCATTACCTTTTGATGTTTGGAGGCCAAGATGATTCTCGAACCACCTTACTGCATGACATATTTCCTTTGGTACTAAAAGACTTTCAATGTTTTTAAAGACAGTGGAATTTAAATTTTTTTAAATCTAGCATGCGTACAACTGGACCTCTCTCAATGTAATAATTAAATTGATGTGCAGATAGGTTTGCCGATTTATATGAAGGAAAATTTGAAATCGTTGAACATTTTTTCGCTAAACAGACAAACTGATACAGTTAATGATATATTTTACATTTTAAGAAATAATAAGAATTGAACTTTTCAATGAAAAAATTAGAATTTCTTGCCAGAACGCTAACAAGAATGTGAATTGTAAGTAATTGAAAAAATATGCAAATTTAATTACCTGAATTTCGAGTGAAGACCATTATCCATTTTATGAAAATAAGTAAAAAAAGGGGATATTTTTATGGAAAAACCGGGAAGAAAAACATCTGAAAAATAATGAAAACCAAAATGTGAACTCCTATGATTTCAATTATTTGTACATTGTATGCCATTAGGTGTCTAAATCAATCAACATTGAAATAGCACCCAAATTTAACTTACCTTTGTAGAATTTTTTAAAAAAATACTTGGTCAACCTATCTAAAGACTCCAGCTGTTTTCCAATGACACATCTTTTCCTCCCCCAGGAGGAGGATTTACGTGATATACTGTATTAATCCTTAGATCAATCCTGTTTAGTGCAATTGCTACAATAAAACAATATATTGGATTTATTTCTCATGCAATGTTTAAATGCAGCATCAGGTTGTGTAGGGCACAATGAAATTACAAAGGGAAAGGGAAGCCCATCACAAAAAATTTTTACATTTCCAGGAGGTATAACAGAGGAATGTCTCAATGCAGAATTCTAAGAAAACATGATCCAGATATATCAGTAAAGTATATACTAAAACACATGTTTTATTAGAGCTGACCTATTAATTTTAACACAGGGGGAGACATGTACGAAAGAAGGCGCTTTGAAGTGAATTATCGCATCTCGTTTTATGTATAACGCGCCCGAAGTTGAAAGTTTTTTGTGCCTCAAAAAAGGTGTCTAAAGTTCATCGTGCCTCCTCAGTGTGTTTGGCGCATTATCGAACTTAAGCGCATAAGTAATGCAGCAAACATGTATAAAGACTTTAGATAGGTTGGAAATAAAAGAAAAGTCATTAGAATAGCATGTCAGTGAATAGAAACTATGGTACTGATCTTGCTTGGTGGACCACAGGTCCCAGTCAGACCTGTGGTGTGCTTGCTCTTGCTGTATGTAGAATAAAGGGTGGGAGCAGCAAAAATAAATTTCCAATTTAATGTAGTAAAAATTAAAAATGTAAAAATGTGAACAACATCAGGGGGTTATTTAATGTAAAATTAGTTTTAGATTCTATTAATTTTAAATATATTTTATTGGAGATATATTTTTATATTTTTGGGATATTAGATATTTTTATATTAATTTTATATGATAACATTTTTTATTTAATTTAAGCCCTTACTGACATTTGACGTACCCATATGTAAAGGTCGGGTAGAGGTTCCCTCAACTTGACGTATGGGTACGTCATGGTGAACTTGCAAGCTCACAAGCGGAATGCATTGTGGGCATGGTGATTGACAGTCATCATTGAGACAAGTACACAGCAGTAAGCTGTGTAATGACCTTCTATTGTATGAGTGACTTGAAGATCACTAATACAAATACACATTGAAAAAAGTGAAAAAAATTTGAAAAATTAAAAAAAAGTTAATAAAGTAAAACACAGACACAAAAAAATCAAATAAAAGTACGTACACCGCCCCTGTCCCCTTTAAAAATGCCAATTGCCCCCCAAACTTGTGATTTTTGTTCATCCCGCATCACATAAAATGGGATAAAAAGCGATCAAAAATGCATATAAACACTAAAGTGGTGCCAATTAAAACGTCAGTTTATCCTGCAAAAAAACCCTTTACACAGCTCTGTATACGGAAAAATAAAAAAAGTTATTGATATCAGAAGATAGCAATGCATAAATATTGTTTTACACAATAAAAACACTAAAAAGTGCTTTCACATAAAAAAAACTATATAAATTGGGTATCGCCATACGCGTCTCAACCCAGAGAGTAAAACTAACTTGTCACGGAACCTCTACGGTGAGCGCTGTTGAAAACAAAAATAAAAGACACTACTGGGATTGCAGTATTTTCTTCAATCTGCCTTCCAAAAAATGAATTTAAAAGCGATCAAAAAGCCCTGTCCCCCCAAAAATGATACCAATAAAAATATTGAATCATCCCGCAAAAAACAAGCTGCTATATGGCTCCATACACAGAAAAATAAAAAAGTTATGCAAAAACATGTTTTCCTTTTTGAATAAGAGTGTTTTATTGTGTAAAATCAGTAAAACATAAAAAAATACAAATTGCTGCAATCGTATTGACCTGCTGAGTAAAGCTAGCCTGTCATTTATACCTCATGGTGACCGCTGTAAAAAATAAAAAATGTTACAAACATCATATGCACCTCATAATGGTATCAATAAAAACATCAACTCATCTCACAAAAAAGAACAAGCCCATAATCAGCTCCTTATACAGAAAAATAAAAAATGTATGGCTCTCAGACTATGATGACATAAAAATGCAATTATTTATAAATGCATTTCTATTGTGTAAAAGTAATAAAACAGAAAAAAACTGTATAAAATGTATATGATTGTAATTGTACTGACCCCCATAGTAAAGTAATCCTGTCATTTATCACGGCAAATGCTGTAAAAAAGAAACCCAAAAAACAATGGCTGTGTTTATTCCCCCCATTATCATAGTCCAAGGCAAAAAAAACTATGGAATACCTGTACACCGAAAATGCACAATACACCCCTAGATGAGATCCAGGAGGGGGTATTGAATCGAAAATGGAGTGACTTTTGGAAGGTTTCTCCTGTTCTGTTACTTTAGGGGCTGTGCAAATGCGACATTGCCCCCACCAAAATTTGCCTTCAAAAGCCAAATAGCGCTTCCTCCCTTGTATGCCCAGTCATGCGCCCAAACAGCAGTTTACACCCACATGTGGGGTATTGCCGAACTTAGAAGAAAATGCACATCACATTTTGGGATGCTTTTTTTCCAGGATTCCTTGTAAAAATTAAACTTTTTTTTTTTTCATTTTCAGAGCCTAATCCTGAAAAAAATTGATGAAACACCTGTGGGGTCAATATACTTACAACACTCCTGGATATATTCCTTAAATGGTGTAGTTTCCAATATGGGGTCTTTTTAGGGGAGTTTATTAAGTTTTAGCAACTTAGGGTGTCCGTAGACCTGAAATGGCGACTAAATAAAATCATAATGAAAATGAGACCCCAAAATCCGGTAGGTGCTCATCCTACTCTGAGGCTTGTGGTTGAGCCAAATAGCGCACTAGGGCCACATATGGGATATCTTTAAAAACAACAGAATCTGAGGAATTTATGTTGAGTTTCACTTACCTGGTCACATATACTGTGTTCCAGTGAATAATGGATAAAATTGAAATCTGCAAAAAAAAGTTAAATTTTGAAATTTCATCTCCACTTTGCTTTAATTTCTGTGAAATATCTAGAGTGGTAAAAAACTTCCTAAATGCTTTTTTAAATATAATAAGGGGTCTAGTTTCATAGATAGGGTCATTTATCTGGGGTATCTTACATACAGATCCCCTCAAAGCCCCATCAGAACTGGACTGGTCCCCCAAAAAAAATCTATTTTGCAAATTTTCTTGAAAATGTGAAAAATTACTACTAAATTTCTAAGCCCCCTAATGTTGTAAAAAAGACATTTTAAAATGTTTGTCAAAATACAGCAGACCTATAGTAGATGCTAATTATAAACTATTTTGAGTGGAAAAACTATCTGTCTTACACACAGAAATTTTTGAACTTTGAAAATAGCAATTTTTTTAAGGATTTTCACAATATTTTGATATTTTTCACAAATAAAAAATGATTGCATGGACCAAAATTTCTTACTAACTTAAAACACAATGGGCCACGAGCAAACAATCTCTGAATCACCTGGGTAGGTAAAAGTGACAAAAAGTTATTCTCACATACAGTGTCACATGTCACAATTTAAAAACGGGCTGCGTCAGGAAGGTCGAAACTGGCTGCGGTGGTAAGGGGTTAAATAATTTAATTTTATATAGTTTTATAATTATCATAAATTACTTTTTATTATTGTACTGGCGTAAGTTGAGAAATATTGGACATTTTTTGCCCTAACAGCAAATCTATCTCCACTTTGACTCCTCAAACTCAGACAGACCATATTAAAATAGGTCTGCCTGTTTGAGCATTAATGCGCCTAGTATTGCCGAACCACATTAATATAGGTGTCCAATATTATGTGTGGTGTGGCATGCATCAATAACAAACCCAGAATGCCCCCTCATGGTAGGCGCATTAAAAAGTGTTGAGTCTTGTTAACAATGCACCTAACACATTAGTTTCGCACATTATACATCACAGTCCACTCACGTTTGACACATTTAACGCTAGAAATGTGCGAAAACCCCTTCAGACATGTCTTCCAGGATGTTTGATCTTTTTTATGTCTTAGTAATTGCATCATGAAAAAATATGCCATTTTCTTAAAGGTTTTTGTTTTATTTCCTCCTTAATACCAATGCTGACAGTGAATGGAAATATTTACTGTTCATGTCCAGAGTTTGGTAACCAGTTCTGCTCACACAAATTCAGGGCCTGTTAAAGGTGGTATCAAACTTCACAAAATTTCAAACATTTATTGCATGAAAAGTTACCAATAGATCCATCCTAAGTAGGGATGAGCGATTATAATCGATAAAGTTGAAAGCGGCACGATTTTTAGGTTGATCGGAAATTTCCGTTCATGCGATATTTTAGGTGACAATCAGCAGAAATCTATTACTATTGCGCCATTTTCGGCGCTTCCTGTTATTTTGGTGGCCAGCAAATCAGCTTAGAGCATAGAGCAGGGTGAGCTGGGTGTGCGACGTCATGACTGTGATGTGTATGGTTGTCATTGGCTGGAAAAATCACATGACCTCGTATTGCATAAAAGCGTTTCCTGTTCAGTATCAGTGTTTCAGTGTCTCTCACTAGAGCAAGACGTGTGCTACGTCTCTCTCAATACAGCTCAGCTCAGGGACACAGTTCTTCTCTTTATTCATACAGACAACTATGCTTTAGCTGTGAACATTAGAATATAGGTAGATTAGAGAATTTCAGTTCTTAGTTAGTTAGACAGAAACTTTTAAAGAAGCATCTAGCGCTGTAAAGCCACAGGGGGGAGGGGGGTACGGACAGACAGACAGGCTGGCTTTGGAAAGGAGCCCAGACTGTACTTTGAACCTGCATTGAAATGGCATTTTTTTTACCACTTTTTGGCCAGTACACCTCGCACCTGAGGTAAAAATTGTACCTTTTATTTTTTTGCCTCCCATTTTTTTCAAAGAGCCCACCTTGTACTTAAATTTGGATACAGAAATTTCCTATTTAACTGCTGGTGTATTTCATTGGTGCAAAAACACCTTTTTTCTTATCTGTAAACTTTTAAATAGCTAATTTCCCTTTGGTGCAGCCCAGTTTTTGATTCATAGAGCAACCATGTACTTACATTAAGATACAGAAATTTTCTAGTAAACTGTTGGTGTATCTCATTGGTTCAAAAAACCAACTTTTCTTATCCGTATAACTTTTAAATAGCTGTATTTTCACTTTAGTGCAAGCCCAGCTTTGTTCAAAGAGCCACCTTGTACTTAAATTAAGGATACAGAAGTTTTTTAAGTAACTGTTGGTGTATTTCATTGGTGCAAAAAACCACCTTTTGTTATCCCGTATACTTTTAATAGCTGTTATTTCACTTTGGTGCAGCCCTTTTTGTTCAAAGGCCACCTTGTACTTAAATTAGGATACAGAAATTTTCTAGTAACGTTGGTGTATTTCATTGGTGCAAAAACCCCCTTTTCTTATCCGTTTTTAACTTTTAAATAGCTGTATTTCACTTTGGTGCAGCCCAGTTTTTTTTCAAAGAGCCACTTTGTTCTTAAATTAAGGATACAGAAATTTTCTAGTAACTGTTCTCGTGTGTCATTGCTGCAAAAAAACGCAATTTTTCTCATCCGATTACTTTTAAAAAGTTTTATTGCGCTCGGTGAATCTCAGTTTGGCGCAGATAGGGGCACTTGTTGATAGTTTGTTGGAAAACTTATCAATTCCTAGTCCTACTGGGCAGTTGTAAATTCCGGGACTGAAGGAAGAACACTGTTGATTTTGTTTTACGGTTCTTCCACCAGACCACATTTCACAAGTACTCACTAGAATTGTTTCTAATCCTAGTTGGCTGTAGGAAATTAGGGATTTAAGAATAGCTGTGATTTGCTGTCTTTCAATAACAGACTGTCAAAAACTCTTTCATACCTTTTTAAATTTTTATCTTTCTGAACATGGAGCAAAATGCAGGTGGTAAGCAAGCAAAGAGGGGTGCAGGACATGGAGGTAGAGGCAGGGCTGCCATCAGTCATCTATTAACCGTTTCAGGGCCCCATACGGCCAAATCAAAGGGGGCCCCCACCCATTACTATTTCCTATTTTTTAACATATCAGTTAATTAGGGCCCCTGACAGAAGTACTGTCCATACTGCCCTATTGGTACCCCTGGGTAGAGGTAAGAGAGAAGGTACTCCTTCCAGTGCTGGCAACAACACGCATGCCAGCGGATCGTCGGTTGCAGGACCATCAGGCCTGTCATTTCTGGGTCGGTGCCCCTGTGAATTCCAGTAACGAACAGCGTCGCCAATCTATTCTTCAGTGGTTAATGCAACCTGCATCCAGCAGTCTTACCTCCCCGTCCTCCCAGTCACGGCCACAAATGTCGTCATCATCATCATCATCAGCATCTGTCCAACATGAAGCGAAGGCAGCCCAAATGTCAACTCGTGTACCTACCACTGTTGATAATCCATTTTCTGAAGACCTCTTTGATGACAAAATGCGGTTGGGGTCAGAAGGCATTTCAAAAGATCAAGAGGCCAAAGAGGATGATTTTGTGTGCTCTGACGCCCAATTGCTGATGCCATCAGGGAGGAGAAGGAAGGGGGTTTCAGTCGCCAACAAATCCTGGGGCGTGTCAAACGCCTGGCAGGGGCCGGGTTGCTTGTAGCTCGCAGCTCCAGGATGTAGAATGTCAGGACGAGGAAGTCACCTGTGTTGATGATGATTATGACAATGCTGATCCAACGTGGTCTTTTCAGCAGAATTTGCTTGCGAACGCTTCATCACTGGATGAGGAGGAAGATGATGGAGTAGTGTCAGTACAGGTCTCGCCTCAAAAAGATTGAGGGCGATCGCACAAGTCTGCTGAGATTATTCCGCCAGCCACGATCAGCGGAAACACCGCTCCTTGCTTATCTCTGTCGAAAAGGTCCAGGACCTCTCAAGCCTGGGCCTTTTACGAGCAAGCCTTTTGATTCACCCAGCAATGTCATATGCCGCCTTTGCCGTAAACGCATCAGTAGAGGGAAGAATCTTAGGTGTTTAACCACCACCACCATGTCTAGTAAACATGCAGCGAATGCTGCATGTAAAAACACTTGGCCCCCAAAAAAGGCCCACACTAAACCCCGGTTTTTTTCCAAACCACTATCATACCCTTTTGTCTCCGCCTCCCCCCTCCTCCTCCGCCACCACCAAGCGTTCCCTCAGCTGCCTATTGTCTCTCAGGGGTCATGATCAAGGATCAGCCTCTGCTTCAGCCTCCACCATCCGCCAAAGTACCCCCAACACCACCAGAGACCCATCCAAACCCCTTCTCCTTCCACCAGTTTTGACCTGCATGCATACAGCGGCCCGTCTAGCAGCCACCCTTTCCCTATCTACCAGGTTTGGGAGGCAGAAGAAACACTTTTAACCCAAACCATTCCAAAGCCAAAACCTGAATGTCGGCATTGCCAGGCTTTTGGCCTTGGAAATGTTGCCTTTTCCGTCTGGTGGACACAGATGGGTTCCGCCCGTCATGGGCCTTGCCTGCCCTAAAACCAAGATGCCAAGCAGGTATTTCTTTTCCAGAAAAGCTGTCCCTGCCCCTGGCCACACGTGTCATCTAAAATTTCAAGGCGTTTGTCTGCATCTGTGTCCCGGAAAAGTCAATCTGGACCCACCGTTTACATGGACTAGTAAAGCAGGCCAAAGGCCGCTATATCTCTGTGGACAGCTCACTGGGTGAGCTGGGTGTATGTCTCTGGGGGGGTAACGGTGGCTCTCAGGCTCGGAGCACGCTCTTCAAAACCGCAGGGGTGGTGCCGGGTTCTTTCCCCCCAAGGTCCCTGGGTAGAAATCAGTGCCCAGGGGAAACCAGGCCGTGTCGAATTAATCTGTCTTGGAGACCACAACCACACAGGTCGGTAGCTGTGACGGCTCTTCTTCGCAACGGGGACCAAACGCTGGCAGGGGTGACAAAACCTTGTGCCAGGCAAGGTGGTGGGCAATAACGGTACGATAATCTTTGGCCCCCCTTTAAAGGGATCGGTGGGCTGGAGCACATCCCTTGCCTGGCAACACTTTCATGAACCTGTCGTCCAGAAATTTTAAAGCGCTACCCGGGTTGGACTGCCTGCTGAGGAAGGCTCGAGGTCTGAGCTCACACTTCTGCCATTCGCACCCTGCGTCGTCCCGCCTGGCTGCGTTGCAGCGTCAGCTCGGCCTCCCCATCAATCGTCTCAATGTTGACGTCGCAACACGCTGGAATTCCACCCTCCACAATGCTCCAGCGATTGTGGCAAGCAGCGAAATTTGCCATTACGCAATACGAAGTGACACATTGGCCTTGACAAGCAGTGGTGCGGACCTCGGTTTTGTTGAGTCCACCAAGAGGGAGGCAGGTGAAAGAGCTCGCACCATCCTTCCCCAGTTTTGCGGAAGCCACCAAAATGGGTCAGTTCGGACAATGCCCTTGTCAGCATGAGCATTGTGGTGATTTAGTTCTGGAATGATCGGTTGGAAACCAACTCTGAAACATCAGGTCCCACCACCGATGGAGGAGGATACTGACACAGATGCGGACACGGAGCCTTTCTCTCCGTCGAATTCAGAAGGCCCGACGGTTTCACAACTTTATCGATCTTCATTAGGCAGTGGTTCAGGGTCCAGGGCTAGTGCAAGGCGGCGCCTCAGCTCTCTATGGGGCATCATCTGAGGCAATTCAGGGCTGTGTTGAAGCTGTGCCGGAGGAAGCGGAGGAGGATGAGGTATTCCTGGACACCCGCGTTACTGATGTCCCCCGCCTTGGAAAGAGGTTGGCACGGATTTTAGGGGAAAGGGGAAGATGAGGAAATCAGTTTGCTAGTGCCCCTCGACCCAAAGGCTTGGGGAAATCAAGGGTTCCATCTCCTCAATGAGTGCTTGGATCTCCAATTTCCCCCAACATGATCCCCGCATTAGGCCATCAAACAAACAACAGTTATTTTGGGTGGCCACCCCTCCTCGATTTCCCCAGTACAAAGCAAAACTCAGCAACTTTTCTTCCACCCAACCCAAATAGAGAGTAAAATGCAGGACCTTGCTGATTTAAACAACTGGAGACATTTTGTTTTCTTCTGCTTCACGTTCTTCAAATGTCACGGTGGAAACAAAAATCCCGCAACGTGACAGCAGTAGAGTGCCAAGTAGCCGCAGCGGCAGCAGCAGCAAGCATCGTGGCAGAAGCCTAATGGGTGACCTCTGGCAATCCTTATTTACCACCTCACCAACGCATGTAATGCAGGGCACACATACAACACACAGAGAACCGGGCTTAAGATAATTTTGGGGCACGACTATCTGCGTTCCAAACACCGATGTTTTTGGATATGTTCCGGACCCAATTGACTTCTGGGTATCCAAAATGAATTTAATGGGCCAGCTCGCTCGCCACAACCCTAGAGTTGTTGTCATGCCAGTAGCCAGGTCAAATCTGAGCGGGCCTTCAGCACAGCTGGAGGAGTTTATTACAGACAAACGCAAACCGGCTTTCCCCCAGATAAAGTGGATCGTTTGGGCTTTCATCAAGAGAAAACAGGCATGGATCTCTTATGATGTTGTGGCCCAATTGCCGAGGGCACCAAATTTTGTTGCCGGTCTACTTCACATTCCTCTTCAAACAGAAATTTGGTTCCTTGAAAAAAAATTTTAAATATATCATTTTCTTACTGCAAATTTTTATTCTCAGTTCCCCAAAAGTTAATTTTGCTGGTTTTGTGGGTTTAGAAACTGTAAAAGACACCATTTGTGCAAGGTTTATGAAAAAAAACTATTCCACTTTTATCTTTAGAATTTTTCGAAATGTCAATGATTTTTGGGGTCATGGTGCTGTGAGATACAGCTATAATCAAGGTCCTTTGGAACAGGAAAAATGTGGTTTCTAAGTGTCATTTCTCCCTCACAATTTTTAACAGTGGCTAGAAGTCATTTTATAAATTTTTGGGGCCCTGCTGCCCGTGAAATCCGTTATCTACAAATCCTATTTTAAAAAAATGTGGTTTCTTAAAAGACATTTGTTTTTTCACAATTGTCAAGAGTGGCCAAAGGGTCATGTTTTGAATTTTTTGGGGGGCATTTTGCTGTGAAAAATACAGCCTATACTACAGGTTCCTATCCCAAAAAAAAATGTGGTTTCTAACAGGGCATTTTGTTCTTCATAATTGTTCAACAGTGGCTCAAGGGTGTGATGTTTTGAAATTTATGGGGCATGGTGCTGTCAAAAACAGGAATAGGTAGGACACTGTTAATGGACACATATTGCAAAATGACTTGTTTTTGCAAGATCTTTAACATAGCTAGCAATCCCTGTAGTGATACAATCCCTGTAATACAATTAAATAAAAAGAGAAACAAAGACGTGGTGGGATTTCATCTTATTTTAACAATGTGTTTTCTAGAATTAAACTACTAAAAAAATTGCATGTACAAAAATAGCTGATACAAATATTCCTCTGAATTTTTACAAAGGAGGTACAGAAAGACTTTTTAACAATATAGGTTATTCAGAGGAGATGGTGTAAAAGGAGCAATTCGCCCACCCCAAGAAAAAGAGACAATTTCCTCTAACACATTGAGTAAAACAAGAAAAAGAATGGCAAGAAAAAGGGCACCTGGGTGAAACAGGAGCCTCAACCACCAGCATTTCCAAGTGAAGCACAATGGTCTGCACTCATATGGAGGGGCAAGCGCTCTCGTAGAGGCAGAAATTTCTCAAGCGCTACCCAGGTCTTGACTGTGTACTGAGGAAAGCTGGAGGTTTTAGCTCACACTTCCGCTTCCGCACTCTGCTTCAGCACGACCGTTTTTGTTGCTGCGTCATAAGGGAATTTTTGCCATGTTAATGGATGACGGACACAAGCCTGGGCTCTCACCAGACCCACTGTAATCGGGCCCTGCTAGCTGGGAACCTGCGTGTCATAGATGACGAACACCAGCCCTGGCTCTCACCGAACCCACTGTAACTCGGCCCTGCTAGCTGAAAACCCGCGTGTTAATAGATGACGGACGCCAGCCTTGCTCTCACCACACCCACTGTAAGTCCCCCACCCTGCCAGCTGAACCTGCGTGATCCAGGTTTTTACAGCCTCACCTGCCTTGATCAGTAATTTCCTCCAACCCACTTGACAGTAGAATGCAGGATTTTCAGACAGGCCTTGTTGACCTACTGGGGACATCTGTTTCGATTGCTTCACATTCTAATATCTAGGTGGAACAATGTCACCAGTACAATGGCAAGTAGCTCTAGCAGCAGCAATATTGGAAAACAAGTTGTTTTTATTATAGTTTATTTCTTATTGCGAAATTTTCTGCTGATGGTCCATAAGGGCTGTACGGGTTTTTGGGTCATGCTGCGTTACAGGATATGGATAGTCAATGTCCATTTCATTAAAATACTGCTTCAAAGCTATTTTCTTCGGCACTTTTAATCTGTGGGTCATGCAGGTTATCGGGTCATGCTGCGGTTCAGAACAGTTATAATCAATGTCCAGTTCAACTAAAATAGTCGTTCAAAGACTCCTTTTTCGGGCACTTTTTAATCTGTGGGTCAGACAGGTTTATTGGTCATACTGCGGTCCAGGACAGGTATAGTCAATGTCCAGTTCAACTAAAATGGTTGTTGAAAGACTCCTTTTTCCGGCACTTTTTTAATCTCGGGGTCATGCAAGTTTGGGGTTCATGCTGTGGCCCAGGACAGGGATAGTCAATGTCCAGTGAAACTAAAATGGTGGTTGAAAGACTCCTTTTTCCGGCACTTTTTTTAATCTGGGGGTCATGCAGATTTGGGGCTCATGCTGTGGCCAAGGACAGGGATAGTCAATGTCCAGTTCAAGTAAAATGATGGTTCAAATAATACTGCCTTCTGGCACTTATTAATTTGTGGGTCATGCAGTTTTAAGGGTCATGCTGTGGTACAGGACAGGTATAGTGAATAGCCTGTGACTTTTTTTCTGTGACTCTTGTTGTCTAATTGTGTTGCCTTAAATGTAGCACGTATCCAGTTTACTGTTGTGGATGTTAATTCCAGCTTCTCCAGCCCTGTTTGGGTATAAGAATGAAGGTGTTGTTCCTCTCCCAAAGAATTTAATGGTCATCGGCGATAATCTGTTATCGACTATCGGAAATCGTCGTGATAATTGCCGATATCGACTATCTAATCGATAACGATAGTTGACACAATCGCTCATCACTAATCCTAAGTCATTTTTTATGTTTGTTTGTTTTTTAAATACAAAACACATGCTTTATAGTCTCTCATGCCACCCTTGTTTACTTGTACTTAAACTTCTCATGGACAAACCACACAAATTACGATTAAGCTTAAGTAAAATCTCAGAACATGGACATAATTACCAATGCAGGGTAAGTTTAGAAAAAAGGTCAAAGCTGACTCCTATCTAGCACCAAAAGCTCCTACAATCAAAACTATAACAAAATAGGAAGTCTGCACTTACTCACTGTACCAAAGTACGGACATTCCCATTTTCCCCATCATCACATAGCCAGGCTGCATCCTGCAGAAAAGATAAATACAAGATAATAGTTGATGTTTTGGCCATAATATCCAACCCAACCCCTCTCATGGATCTTCAGTGACTTGTGAGTCTCTAAACATTGGTTACAAATAAATTGTTACAGAAAACCAACTGTGTTTACATTTCCAAAGAGAAATAAAATTACAGGTACAATTTTTTTGAAAATTCATGACTCTTGGTGCTTGCTTGTGCTGCTCTTCTTTTCTCCTACCTACATTTCTAATAGAGTGGTTTATGTGCCGTTTTCTGAAGCTAAAGATTATTATTCCCCCTGCTTCCATTTATTTTAGCACTCACCATCTACATCCTCCCTCCTCAAATTCGACTCTGCCAATGGCTAAATTCAATCATTCCTACTAATGTTGCCCATTGCCATCCATTCTCCTATAGACTAAAGTAGTTTTCAACTAGCTTTAATGCTGTATTATGCAAGTTTCAGTGAGCCGGTTGATAAACTGATCCTTTTTAACTCTTCTGAATCTTTCCCCAGACCTATTCCTAACACCAGACCCCACTGACCCTTCTCTGTCCCTAAAAATATCCCACAGACAGTATTAGAAACCATATACTTAAGTTACAATTGACCCTGACATAAATAAGAGGACCTAAGAACCCAAAAATAAAGAAGGTTGAGAACAGCAAGAAACAGCACACACAATAACTGAGATATACAAAACATCCAGAAATAAAACACACAAACCAACTGACACAGAATAAGACTAAGCAGAATAAGATTCACAAGTTGATCAAGGATTCTGCACAACTGATTACAGAATCCTTAGCAGATTACTAGGCAAAATCTCTTACAACTGAACATTATCACTACAACCTGCTCAAAAAGGACTCAGCAGGACTAGACACATCATAAAGATACTAGATATCTGGATACTGGCTCATGGCAAACTACAAAACACAAATGAACAGAGTTCTGCCATCTGCAACCCTCCTTTTTCCCAAATAAGCAAACTTCTATAGAGAGACTAACAACCAATCACTCCCCTCTAAACAAGCTCTGGCTGCTCAGCATGGTCAGCTGATCTGCATAGAACGTGAGCAGTTGCCAAACGACTGCTCCAAACAAACATCCAAAATAAGAGCAGGAAATCTTGCTGCTCACAACACTGCATCAATAAATCATGATTAGATCAGGTTTTTAGCCTTTAAATGCAAATGAAATAGTAAACATTTTCCCATTCTTCACTATTAAAAATTCCGCACTGTTTTTTTTTTTTTTTTTTATCGATCACCTTAGTGATCCATAGTGTACAGCTCATCTCTATGGTATACGACCAGTGATTAAAACTCCTCAATACTGGCCGCACATGCTCAGACATCACCTCTCCTCTCAGGCAGCTACTGTCAATCTCTTCCCTGCCTAGTAAACACACATACTCACTGCTGAGTGTTCAACCCCAGCTGCTGTCATTCTACTCCTGTGCTCCTTACTGATTAGTCATACAGCGCAAATATATAAAAAAAGAACATCAATCAAGTATGTACACTGAGAAAAAAAATCCATGTTTGGTTCCTGCAAGGGTTTGAACCTAGGACTCCCATGCTGAAAAGCAGAAGTGCAAACCACTCAACCACATTGAAGCTACTCACAGTTATTTACAACTGGCCTTTGTTTGACTAGAGTGAGCACACTGTGGGGAAAAGCATGGTGATGTCAGCCTGCTAGGTCAGATGACATGCAGTTCAAACAAATCATACACACCCCATTTTTAACCCCTTACCAACATTTGACGTACCCATATGTCAAGTTTGGTTAGGGGTTCCCGCAAATTGATGTAGGAGTACGTCATGGCGAACTTGCGCGCTCACAAAAGGAGCTCGCAAGATCGCTGCATGGAACCAGCGGTATATTATCGCTGGCATCATGCCGCATCCCCCACAGCCGGAGTGATCTCTGGTCATGGGGGATTAACCATTCGATGTTGCAACATCGTGGTCGCGACATCAAAGCTACAGGGAGCAGGAGTGAGCTGCCTGCGATCCGGCGCAGTAACGGCAATCTGCGCTGCTACTGATCTTCTAACCAGACAGCCCGGACGCTGAATGACAGCATCCGGGTTGTCTGGTGACGTCACAATGCCAACAATGCATTTTTGTTCATCCCGCAGCACATAAAATGGAGTAAAAAGTCATCAAAAACTAATATCAACATCAAAGTGGTGCCAATTAAAATGTCAGTTCATCCCGCAAAAAAAGTCCTTACACAGCTCTGTATACGGAAAAATTTAAAAGTTATGGCATAAATATTGTTTTCAACAATAAAACACTTTAAAAAAAAAATTTGCTTCAACATAAAAAAAACTATATAAATTGGGTATCACCGTAATTGTTTCAACCCACAGAGTAAAACTAACTTGTCATGGATACTGCATGGTGAGCACTATTAAAAAGAAAATTAAAAAACATTGCTAGGATTGCAGTATTTTCTTCACCCTGCCTTCCAAAATAGCGGATTTAAAAGTGATCATAAAGTCTTGTCCCCTCAAAAATGATACCAATAAAAACAACTCATCCCGCAAAAAAAAAGTCCCTATACAGCTCCGTAAACAGAAAAATAAAAAAGTTATGGCTCTCAGACTATGGCGATGCAAAAACGTGTTTTTCTTTTTGAATAAAAGTATTTTTATTGTGTAAAAGCAGTAAAACATAAAAAAAATACAAATTTGGTATTGCTGTAATCGTATCAACCTTCTGAGTAAAGCTAGCATGTCATTCATACCGCACAGTGACCGCTGTAAAAATAAAAAACACTACCAGGATTGCTATATTTTTTCAAAATACCTCACAAAAACCTTAATAAAAAGTGATCAAAGCATCACATGCACCCCGTAATGGTACTAATAAAAACAAGAACTCATCTCGCAAAAAACAAGCCCACAATCAGCTCCGTATACAAAAAATTTAAAAAGTTATGGCTGTCAGAATAGGACAACATAAAACGCTACTTTTTATAAATTCACTTCTATTGTGTAAAAGTAATAAAACATAAAAAACTAAAAAAAATCTATATCATTGTAATTTTACCGACCCCCATAGTGAAGTTATCCTGTCATTTATCCTGTATGGTGAATACTGTAAAAATGAAGCCCAAAAACAATGGAGGAACTGCGTTTTTTTCCCCCCATTTTCATAGCCCAATGCTAAAAAAAAACCTACGGAACAATTGTGCGCCCAAAATGCAAAAAACACCCCTAGATGAGATCCCTGAGGGGTGTTGAATCCAAAATGGGGCAACTTCTTGAAGGTTTCACTTGTTCTAGTACTTTGGGGGCTTTGCAGATACGACATGGGCCCACCAAAATCTGTGCTCCAAAAGCCAAATAACACTCCCTCCCTTGTACACCCTGTCATGCGCCAAAACAGCAGTTTACACCCACATGTAAGGTATTGCTGAACTTTGAAGAAATTGTGTAACACAATTTTCTGTGCTTTTTTTCCAGGATTCCTTATAAAAATTAAACATTTTCAGCTAAAATTGCAGATTATGGGAAAAAATATTTTTCTTTATTTTCAGAGCCTAACGCAAAAAAAAATTATGGGGTGTAGTTTCCAATATGGGGTGTTTTTAGAGGAGTTTATTAGGTTTTGGCACCTTAGGGTGTCCGCAAACCTGAAATGGAGCCTACATTTTAATGAAAATGAGACACCAGAGTTTGGTAGGTGCACCTCCTATTCTGAGGAATGTGGTTGAGTCAAATAGCGCACTAGGGTCACATATGGGATATCTCTGATAATGGTAGAATCTGAGGAATTGATATTAAGCTGCATTTCCATGGTCATATCTACTGTGTTCCAGTGAATAATTAATAAAAATTGAAAATCTGCAAAAAAAAGTGACATTTTTAAATTTCACCTCCAGTTTGCTATAATTTCTGTGACATATCTAAAGGTTCAACAAACTTCTTAAATGCTTTTTAAAATACTTTAAGGGGTGTAATTTCATAGATGGGGTCATTTATTGGGGTATCTAACATACAGGCCCCTCAAAGCCACATCAGAACTGGACTGGTCCCTGAAAAAATCTATTCTGCAAATTTTCTTGAAATTGCGAAAAAGTACTATTATATTTCTAAGCACGTTAATGTGGTAAAAAAAAAAAAGACATTTAAAAAATTATGCCAACCTACATTAGACATATGGTAGATGCTAATTATGAACTATTTTGAGTGGAATAACTATCTGTCTTACACGCAGAAATTATTGAACTTTGAAAATTGCAAGTTTTTTCAAATTTTCATGATATTTTGACACTTTTCACAAATAAACAAGGACTTTTTGGACCAAAATGTATTACTAACTTAAAGCACAATGTGTCATGAGAAAACAATCTCTGAATCACTTGGATAGGTAAAAGTGTCAAAAAATTATTCTCACATAAAGTGACACATGTCAGATTTTAAAACCAGAGCTCTGTCAGGAAGGCCAAAACTGGCTTCGGCGGTAAGGGTTAACACAATGAAAGCTGAAGCAGGACGAACCAGGTAAGAAATGCCTTCACGGTAAAAGCCCTTTAACTGCTGTTGAATGTTTCCATTCTCACTCAGGAAGCAGAAACCTTGAGTATTGTTTATAACAGTACATTAGTATTTATAAGTAATTTTTTTATTTTTTTATTTTAGTATGAAGTCTGAAAAAAACCCTAAAAATGTATTAATTACTACAATATTAAGTGTTTACAGGCATCTAGGAGTATGGTTTACTGTATGGTAAATAATAAAGAAAATCCTTACAATTGGTAAGTCCACCATCATGTCAAAACTTAGTCAAATATTTTTTCTTATCTTTCTTACATTTCCTGCATTTTCATGTTTTTCTGTGCCATAGTTTCACCAAAGCAGAAATGTAATGGCGATACAAAGCGTCATATTTTCTATCCAAGCTTATGAGAGCTGGTACTAAGACAAATACTAAAAGTGAGATTAAAGCAGAATAGAAGAGCTTGACACACACAGGCAAAGAATGAACAAAGGCAGCAAGACCAGTTTACTTCAGGTATGAAGCCACATTTCTACAAATCAAGTTGGTGTATAGCCAGAATTAATGGAATGCTCACTGATGAAAAGTACAAGCAGATTATCATCCATCTTCCAATACCGTCAGGAAAGAATCTTGTCAACCTTATTCTGTAGCAGAACAATGATCCCAAACACAAAGCCAAGGTCAGCAAGAACTATTTTCAGAAAAACAAAGAACGAGGAGCTCTGTAACAGTTGGTATAGGCTTAACAGAACCTTGATCTCAACATTATTGGTGCTTCATGGGGTAAACTACAGAGGTAAATGAGGCAGCAATCATCAATAGAAGAAGTGTCCCAGATACCAGAACAACATTCAGTTTATTTACTTTAAAAAAAAAAAAATTATATATATAATATAAAAAATTTATATTTATTAATTTTAAAATTTTTATTTATATTTTATTTTTAAATTTTATTTAAAAATTTTTTTTTATGCAATCTTTTTTTTTGTAAAAACAATTTCCCCCATTTTTGATTTTTAAAATTTGTTGGAAAATGAGTGTCCTAATTTTTAGGTCCTGAAACAACTAATTACCCCCCTATTTTGGCTTAAGAGTAGTTATGAGTGTACTATGGTTAGGTGATGGATATGGATATGTTAACACGTTGGACTTTTCCAACCAAAAAAAAAAAAACAAGGTGATCCACTCAAAAGAATGGACATGTCCATTCTTTTTTTCCGAACAATGGATTTTAAATTGGGTTTTGGGAAAACCCAGTCTGTAGTTCGCTTGTGAATAAGTTGGCTGCCATTCCTGAATGGCCGAGGTAACTGATATGGTATCTGTATTTAATTCCTTATTAAAATATGTTATGCGAACATACCCTTCCTAATTAGCAGAAAGACTTGTGTAGCTGCTGCTAATATTTTTAGCAAGCATACAAGCCATAGCCTAGACTTAATACAATTTTTTTCATTTCTCGGTTCAAAGCTGACCTGCTGTAGCTATGCACCAATTTGCAAATTTAAACAATACTATTCTTATTCCCCCAAACACAAAATAGTATATTAAAAAAATTTAAAAATTTTAAAAAAAGGGGCCAAAATCGTTTTGGTCAAACCCTTTTTTTCCCCATGGGTTATAGGGTAAAAGAGTGAGTTTTAGACCTAAACAGTTTCATAGGGGGGCCCAGGTTTTTAGAAATTTTTATAATTTTTTTTTTCAATTTTGGATACAAATAGAATTTCAAATTTAGGTCCTGCTCATTTTTTAACAGGTTTTTTTAAACAGAACAGGGTCAATCTTTCAGGTGTTTTTATTACTTACTGCAAAGTCAAAAGGGTACTACATTTCATTGTTTTGGGTTTTGCTTGCTTTTAAACTGTATGACTTGGGCAAATGTTTTGAATATCCTACAAAGCTTTCACAATAGTTGGTAGCATTTTGGCTTTTTTTCCCCTGACAAACTGGTTAATGACCCATTTTTGTAGGTGATTTGTTTGCAGCGTCTTGTAAGCTTTGTCCATAAATTTTCAATAGATTGGCAGGGCTTTGGGGATGGGCACTCCAAAAATGCTTGGTTATTTTTTAGCACTTTGAAAATGTTTGGGGTTTGTTTTGGGGCTTTGTCCCATTTGGAAGACCCATTTCTGCCCAAGCTTTAACTTTCTGGCTAATGTCTTGAACTGTTGCTTCAGTATTGCCAGGATGTCCCTTCTTCTCCTCTTTTTTATCCCCCTTACACAGCCTCCCAACTTTTCCTTTTTAAAACCCCTGCCTACCACTACCAATAACTGTTCTCCATCTTTTCTAAAACAAAGTACGAAAATTGAAAACATTCTTCCGGGTAACTATAACTTTCAATAACCCCCGTGACAACATACCGCAATACATACATCTCCATCCATTATCTTTAGTCTCCTTCCTTCTCCATTACAGATTGTGAGCTCTCGCTGGCAGGCTCCGCTATTTTTCTGTATAAGTTTTTTGTTATTCAGTGCTAATAATGTATTTCCCTGGTCTTATATTATGTACTTAAAACCACTTTCATTGTATAGCACCCTGAATGAATGTAATTAAGGATTAATAATTTTTAGTTTCCTTTTTGGGATAAGTTTTTTTTTTTTTTTTTTTGCAATACATTCAAGTTTCTTTTCACTTTCTTTTCCAATTTTTGGGGAGGTAAAGCGACCATAAAACATTATTTTTTTATCTTTCCACAGCATTCAGCAAGTGGGATAAATAATGTTATATTTTAATAGCACAGATCTTTAAGAATGTGGCAATACTAATTATGTTAATGCTTTTCTTTTTGTAGTTTGTTAGCAGTTAATACTGTACATTCCATTCTGAGATGGGAAGAAAGTAAACTGATTGCACACCTATGCAGAAAATGACCACATGGGCCACCTGCCATCCAGTTTTTTATTTTTATCTTAGGATAGATACATCCTTTATCCCAGGCAGGTTACTCGTAATATTCACTTACTGTTGATTTTCAATCCACATCTGCTGTAAGTTTTTCCAAACGTTACTCTTTTAGTAAAATAGTATTTTCTGACGTTGCTTGTGATATTCCTAGCTAATTTCAGATTCTGTCCCCTTGTACTTGTGTTATTTTCTTATTAAAGACACTTCTCTATTGTACCCAATAAGGTTCCTTATGTATCTTAATTAGTATATTTTACAACATTTAAGGGTTTTCATCATATCCTAATTTTCCCTTCTTTCCTCCCAGCTATACAACCTAAATTTTGACCTCTTTTTAGGTTATCTTTAGTCCCAAAAGATTAAACCATTTTTTATCCTCTTGGTCTGCCCCATGATTAGTAGAGTATGGCCCTTCAACGAATTGCACAATACATTATTTGTGGTTTTTCCGATGTATCTCAGTGTAAACAGTTAAACGTTCTCTTTGCTTTTTCATACTATACAATTTGAGGAATAAAAATTAAACAACGAGCATTCTAATTTTAACTTGTTATTCTGCTAATTAGTCTTAAAAAATCAAATGTAGGACAGTCTTCTAAAAGCAAATGAGATGTGAGTTTTTTGGTATTGTATGCACATAGTGATGAGTTTTATTGGATACATTGACATAGTTTTAATTCCAATAAATAGGGTACAAACTAGCCTGTATGATAACCACATAAAAATAACAGCTCTAAGGTAAGTCAATAGTTAATTTGATTTATTTGCATCTAAATTCCAAATGTTATTCAAAACCAATAGACAAGTTCTACTTAATGATGGCTATAAACTAGAAACTGGTAAATTAACTGTGACTGGAGCGCTGATTAATCTTCAATAGCTTTATAGAAAGTGTTGCTATGACTGGGCAGCCCCTACTTTTATTTTCATTTAAATATAAGGACAAAATAATAGCAGGATGCACCAGTTGTATGACTTGCTTTATGTTACCTGTGGCCTCATTACCAATGACCTTTTATTAATATTTCACTCAGGATTTTCCTTGGCTTCACCAGTCTCAAGTTAATCAGGTCATCAGTAACTCAGATGAATAATACATAACTATGCATTTTGTATCATGTCCATTTAATACCTTGTTTAGTGAAAAAATTTGAATTTTATTCTTTGTTATTGTTTTTAGGATTTTACTAGATAATTTATATATCATCTGGTAAGTTGTCCTATACATGAGTATTAGTGATTGTTTGGTAAAGAAATGAAGCTGAGATAAAGCTTTGATGGTTATTTTCAGGCACATATAGTAAAGTATGTACTACCCCCAGACAGTCATTATTTTTTCTTCTTTTCCGTGTGACACAAAGTAGGCATACATTTAAAAGAATAGTTGGGCTTCAAAAAACAAACTAATTAGAAATGGGCCGAATGATATAAATTGCCCTACCTACTGTACATTTTCAGGGAAGCTCTATAATGAGTAGAGAATGCTTGCGTTGCGTAATGGTGTATATCACATTAAAACTGAAGCGCAGATAATAGGTGCTCTGTTTTCCAAATGGTTTATTCCAATGTCAAGTCAAAGCTTTGTTTATGTCAGTTGCGAAAATTTCTGTAAAGAGTGGAGGACGTTAGAAGACATAGACTTGTGATCAGTCTGACTAGCATGCTAAGAAAGTCAACTTATTTAAAGGAGAGAATGCTTAGAAATAGCTTTAAAGTACTGTCTGCAGTAAATAAGAAAAACAATAAAGAGATATGCTGGAGGGACCCCAGAACATTTTTGAAAGGTACAAAGAACTTATGCAATGAATTATAAACAGGCAAACAAACAAACAATATATGAGAATTGCTGAGTAAGTGAATATTACGTTAAATTCTAATACAACATTTGAAATAATATATATTAACAGTAATTAGTCATACCCTAACTCTAATGCAAAAAAATTACCTATAACTTGTACTCAAAAAATTAAAGGGGTTGTCTGAGTCAAAACTAAATATTAGAAAAAGCGTATATTTACTCACTTTTGCACTTCCCATGGTTACAGCACTAAAGCTGCTGGTGGTGTCCACATTCTCAGTTCACTTCCCATTGTTTGGTTGGCATCTGACCACTGTAGGCATTCACTTGACATAACCATTCAAGTGCCACTTAGGGAGATATGTATGATCGGGGATTTTCACCCTTTTCTGGCATAAAATGCGCCTAACTAAGCCGGCTATGATGTCTAATGCGCCTAATGAATGTGTTAGGCACATTGTTCATAAAACTCAACACTTTCTAATGCGCCCAACATAAGGGGACATTCTAGGAGCGTTCTGGGGGCTTGGTGCACCACACTCGTAATTTTAGACACATAAATGAATGTGGTTCAGCAAAACTAGGTGCATTACTGCTCCAACAGACAGACCTATTTCAATGTGGTCTGCCAGAGCCTGAGGAGTCGAAGTGGAGCTAGATTTGCTGTTAGGGAAAAAAATGTCCAATATTTCTCAGCTTACACCTGTACAATAAAAAAAAGTAATTTCTGATTATTATCAAACTTTATAAAATTAAATTATTTAAGTGTAATAAAAAAGTTATCATATAAAATTAATATAAAAATATACTGTATAATATCCCAAAAATATAAAAATATCTCCTATAAAATGCATTTAAATTTAAATTAATCTAAAACAAATGTTACAATAAATAACCCACTGATGTTGTTGTTCAGATTTTTTAATTTTGGCTACATTAAATTTGAAAGGTAATTTTGCTGCTCTCACCCTTTATTCTACATACGGCAAGAGCCAGCACAGCACAGGTCTTGCTGGGACCTGTGGTTCTCCAAGCAGGATTAGTACAATATTTTCTCTTTTGAAACTTTTCTCTTATTTCCAGCCTATCTATAGCCTTAATACATGTTAGGCGCATTACTTTTCCATCCTTTTTTCATACATGTCGCCCTTAATTCCTAAGGGAATAACACATGACTTCAAAAGCCACCGATTGGTTGCATCTGTCACACTGAAAGTAAACAGAGACCGGGGAACACCGCTGGCAGCTTTAGCACTGGAGTGGTGGTGAGTGTAGACGTGACTAGATAAATAGATAGATAGTCCCCAGCTTTGGGATACTATCTAGAGTTAAAGCAAATCTTAACATTTAATTAACCCCTCTCTTCCACCAAAAGACTTAAAGCTCTTATGGCTAAATGTATGAAAACTGTTTAGGTTTAAAACTCACTTTTTTGTCTATAGTAACCTATGGGCAAAATAGTGAGTTTTAGACCTAAACAGTTTTCATACATGTGGCCCTTAGAGTTTTTTGCAGTTTATCAAAAAGTTGATTCCATGGGCTCTCTCTCTCTCATACATATACATATATGCTGTTCCAGTGCTGAAATAGTGGTGAGTGCAGAGGTGACTATAAAGATAGATAAATAGCCACCTCTACACTCACCACTGTTACAGCACTGAAACTGATTTCATATATATATATTATATATAGATATATTTATATATATATATATATATATATATATATAATATATATATATAAAATATATATATATATATTATATATATGTAAAATATTATATATTGTAAGCAACCAGCAGGAAAAGTAGTAGGTGGAAGATATGTCCCTAATAGGTTGCTGCAAGGTGTATGGAAGTTCCAGGGATGTAAGGGAGGCCGATCCACAGGTACATCCCGGCCTTTCCAAATGGCTGAATGGCAGTAGGAGATCTGCACTAGTGGGGCCACCAAGGAGCCGGACCTTGGTGGGGGGGAAAGACGGGAGTTTAGATAAGTAACCATAGGCTACTTATGTTTGTGTAGTTTAGTATAGCTGCTGTGCAGCTTTAATGGGCTGTCTTTTTTCTAAACGGCTGTAGCGTGGGTGGTTGGCCATTCACCCCTCCAGTCCAGGCTTTATCGGTGTTCCTGGGCCTTTAAAGCCTGTGCAGGAGGAGACCAGGTGAGAGAGTGTCAACCTGACGCTGAGAAGTGTTTGGGAGCCCTTTTTCTCCAGAGGATACTGAGCAGGAGAGAGGAGCCTGTTACTGACCCCTGAACCAGACCAGTGGGTCTTCTACAAAGAGACTTCACCAGCTACACGGTGGAGTACATGTTTGGTTCTTTATGATGCTGGACTTAACCTTTGTTTTGCTGCATGTTAAACGGCTGAAGTAAGCCTGCTGCATAAGATTTTCTGTTATTTCTGCTGTTTGTTTGGCCGGTGAAAATAAAACCCTGTATTTTTGTTGCAACCTACCCGCTTGTACCTGCTAATCATCACAATATATATATATATATATATATATATATATATATATAATATATAATATATATATATATATTATTATATATATACTGTGGATATCCCTGTGGAGGGTAGTATGACCCGCGAATCACGAAAGATCACATTTTATTCTAAAACTATCGGAGCTTTAAGGCCCGACAGAATTAACACAGTAAGAACAATAAAAACAAGTGCATAGTCAACGTGTTTCACGCGGAAAACCCGCGCTTCCTCAGGACAGAGACGCTGCATATCCACAAACAAACTGTATATAAAACAGACACTTACATTGAAGTGTATCTGTCCTGAGGAAGCGTGAAACGCGTCGATTTTGCATTTGTTTTTATTGTTCTTACGGTTCTAATTCTGTTGGGGCCTTAAAGCTCCGATAGTTTTAGAATAAAATGTTGATGGTTTAATTATACCATTGCCTGAGACGCCGATCTTTTGCTGAGTGCGCCGGGTCCACTACTATCCTCCACAGGGATATCCACAGTACTTCTCGCCAGTTTCATTATAGGACCTGGATAATCTTCTGACCAAGTCAGCCGTGCAGAGGGAGACGGAAAAAACAGCCCTTCAAACGAATCTGAGTGTTGTGCCTCTCCTTTGCACAACCCTATATGTTGAGCCCATTACTTGCTATTTTATATTTTCTTTCTAAGGTTTTACACTATTGTGCGCCCCCTTCTGTTTTTTCTCCTTTTCTCTCCTCTCTCTCTCTTCTCTCTTTCTCTCTCCTCTCTCCTCTCTATATTATATATATATATATATATATATATGAGAAAGAGCCCATGGAATCAACTTTTTGATAAACTGCAAAAAACTCTAAGTGCTTTAAGTCTTTTGGTGGAAGAGGGGGGTTAATTAAATGTTAAGATTTGCTTTAACTCTAGATAGTATCCCAAAGCGCACACTATTTACATCTTCCAGTGTAATTCCTAAACTCTTGACAATAATGAAAGTGGTCAGCATTTTCAATATCTGGCGCAGTGTGTTTCCATCATATTGTGGAAAACAATTTTAATGAAAAATACATTGTCTTAAAACACAGTTGTATACAGATCTGATAAGCAGATGCTCTTAACGGATCTTGATGTTCAAAATAAAAGTAAAATCTACATTGCACTACAATCTTCTTTACCAATCTCCAGTGTTATACCCTGGCAGAAATAGGGAAGATTGATGATTGTGAGATTAATCCTGTAATGTTTACAATAAGACTCCTGAACTGAGACTAGGATGCTGATATCATGCAACCCAAGAAGCCTGCTTGACTTGCCGGGATAATTTTTTTCTGATGCAGTAAATAACTAGACATAATGAAAATACTCAGATGTATTCCATTGCCTGATTGATGCTCTGCATGTGATACAGCAAAAGCAGGGCACTTTCTATCACACATTTACATATACAAACCAGCAGAAGGAGCATGATAATGTAAGCATTCTGCAGAAACCCTAGGATGCTACACAATTTTATAGCAGTTATGAATTACTGTTGACCTTTCTGGCCTCTTATACCAGTATGCTAGACTCAAGCATATTGAAAGTCATCAGTCTGGTGCAGTCATTCTTTACATAATTATGGTCATTTGTGTTGGGGGGATGGGAATGTTTCTTTTATTGTTAGAAATCTGCATTGAAGAGTATGACCAGTTAGCATCTGAGACTGGCAGCAAATTCAAACAATAAAAAGAAAGATAATGGCTACATTAAGTTAACGCTCTAAGTATAAAGTGACAATTAAAATGGAAACAAAATCAAAAAATTTTTTTTATTTATTTTTTGTTATTTCTGCTTTAATTTTTGGATAGTAAAACTAGATAAACTGTCACAGCATGCATGATTTTTTGTGACTTGTATATTTAATATTTATATTATTTTATAATACTGTTGATACTATTATTAGTAATATTATTATTACAGTTATATGTTTACATTTGTTGCCTGTATATTACCTGTTTAATATGATCTCCTATTTTTATTAGTATCACCTTTTGCTTTGTTTTACCATGTAGCTTATGCCGGTTTTCTGTGCAGATTTTAGATTTAGAGTGGTTTACATTTGGTCAAGACATAACCTCTTCATACACACTGTTTCTGGACCAAGTATTAGAATAATCAAGATTCTAGAACATTACTAAAACATATCCCATAATGGCATTTGCATTTTAATGCCCTTAAGATTATTTTGTTAAGAGAAATTTTTCTGATACATTACAACATTTTCTCTAAATGTGTGATTATGTTAATAGGTCTCAATCAGTATCCTACCCTGACACCACAAGAAAATTTATGCAAAGTTCATACCCTGTCAAGGCCTTTAATCAGGACCATTTATTAGACCCCTGCCTCCTTTGAAGGCTGCTGCAGCTTTTATTAAATATACCGACTTGTCCATTTGAAGAAAAAGGACAATAAAAGGTTACTCAGGATGAAAGCACGAAGGCTATTTGCTCATGTTTCCTTTACAGACACTTCTTCAATAATTAAGGAAGGGCTTTCTTTGGCCTTTTAGGCTTTTGAAGTGCATATCAAACATAACAGTTCTTGTTTTATGGAATATTTAATAACCATATTTAGCCTGAACCACAAGGTAAAAGCAACACTGAGACAAAATTGAAATGAAAGCATGATCTTTACAAAAAGATAGCAAATGACAAATGGTAAAGATAACTTTGGCTGAAGACGCCCATTTTCGACACATTTAGCAAAATTCAGAAAACAATATTATTTGCTGCAACAAAGTACATTCAGGACAGTGAGAAGTTAGTACAAAGTGTTTGAAAGACAGATGCTCTTAATGACAAGAATGAATTGAGGAGAGGGACAGCTTCAAGTAACGCATGCTGCATATAGAGGAGTGCAGTCACTGCTTTAGCCCAGGTGGTACTTCCTGATTGCAAGGGGAAATATTTAACATATATCTGCCATTTGATCACAGCACGAGAAATCAGCACTCAGCACTGTAAAAATAAGTGACATTCAATTGGTCATAGATGGGGTGGGATTTTGTCGATATCGGGAATTTT
>JAODAL010045243.1:0-32118 GCA_025379985.1 Phyllomedusa bahiana | reverse complement strand
CCTCATTTTAGGGAAAAAATTCCCTTTTCCCCGCCCCACTGCTAAGGTACACAACTTTTTTTGGGCCCGTTCGTCTTCTTTCCCCTATTGTCTAAGAGCCATAACTCATTCTATCCATCTATATAGTCATATGAGGGCTTGTTTTTTTTGTGGAAGAAAATCTACTTTGTAAAATGACTATTAACCGTACTATGTATTCACTAGGAAACCCCAAAAATGTGGGGTGGGACATAAAAAAAACCAAATTGCGTTGTCATTTGAGGGTTTTTTTTTTATGGAGTTCATTTTTGGTAAAAAATCACATGTTATTGATCTTTATGGTGGGGCCCGATTCCAGTGAAAAACAAATGTGCTAAATTTTTCGTTATGATTTACGCTTTAATAAAATAAAAAAATTCTCTGTTTTTTAATTTTTCGCTGCAACTCCTTTTTTCTGCGACCATAACTTTTTCCCTTTTTTACCCCTATGAGTGAGCGCATTTTTTTTTTTTTGGGGGCGAGTGGGGTTTTTTTTTTTTTTGCCCTTTTAACCACTGGGCTTCTTGATCATTTTTTATTAAAAACTTTTTTGGGCAAAAAACGACAAAAAACCCAGTGCCTTGGTGGGGGGAATTCTTTTTTTCTATGGAGTTCACTATTGGGATAAATAAGAATATTTAGTGGATCCCCTTTAAAAGTGTCAGAACCTTTTTTATTTAATTTTTTTTATATTTTTTTTCTAGGGAAAAAGGGGGGGGGTGAATTTGTTATTTTTTTGATTATTTCACTTTTTTTTATTTTTTTTTTAGCTCATACACGAAACCCTTAGGACGTTGGCGCTGGGGGGCATATGGTTTGTACACCTTTTGCAATATATAGATAATGAAAGGGGGGTAATAGGGACGGTGCTCCTATACTTCCGTTGTGGTGCGGTGTAAAAGAAGCAATAACTTCAAGCCCCCGGAAACATTCATTAGATTCATTGTAACTCTGGTACCCCGGGGGTTTTCAGGGGGGTGAAACAGTGTGATCCATCCCTTATTTATTTAGATGCTGTGGCTGGAATCTTCTGGCCTCTAAAGTGTTAAACACCCGGGGTCGGACATCAGCAGTGCAGCACTGGAGAAGACTCGCGAATGACACCTCCATACTCCCTTAATACATTAACGACATTTGACATAAACTTACGTCATAAAGTCATTAAGGTTATGCAGGGGCACATTGGGGGAAACAGCAGAGAATGGAGTGCCTCTGTTCCTGCTATTTAACCCCGTAGAGGGGTGGGGGCGTCTCACTTGATCGGGACCCCACGCGAGATCCCAGGGGGGCCCATGGTAAACAGGGGCTAAAAGTTTTTTAAGGCTTCCATCATACTTCATGCCCAAGAAGGAAGTAAAAAACCACCATTTTTGAAAAACCCCATTCATTAATAGGCTGTATAAAATCGTGCCCCCTTAATGGGTTTAAACACGAAAAGGGAAATCAAAATAAAGTAACAAAAAAAAAAAAAAAACAAGGTTTTTTTTTTTTTTTTAAAAGGGAAAAAAAAGGGTAAATAATAAAAAAATATTTTTAAAGCTTCGGGGGAACATAATAAATATTATAAATATACTAAAATCAATACAGAGATCTCTCCCAAAATCATTTAACCCCAGGGGGTGTATCCAGAAAAAGGGGCGTCCTCTATGGTCTATACACAAAAAAAATGGATTCTTTACTGTAAGAGCGTGAAAAACTTTGGAAAACCCTTTTGGTATGGGAACCCCTTTCAGGGGAAAAATTTTCACAAATGGGGGTTAAAAAAAAGGGTCTGGAAAATTTTCCCTAATAAAATTAAAAAAATAAAAAAAATAGGCCCGGGAATTCTGGAGAAAAAGGCCCGGGGAAAACATCTCTTTATTAATAATAAAACCAAAGTTATAGTGACCGGGATTCGGGAAAGAAGGGTTGATACATTTCTAATGTAAAAAATTACAAAAAAGTTATAGTGACCGGGTTTCTGGAGAAGGGTCTGGATTCATTTCAATGTAATAATTTAACAATTAGTACCAGGTTTCCCGGGAGAAGGTTTGGAACATTTTAGATGTAAAAATATGCAAGAAAAAAGTGCCCGGGGGAATTCGGGAGAAGGGTCTGGAAACTTTTCTAAAATAAAAAATTTAAAAAATTTTATAGTGGGGGGAAATTCAAAAGAAGGGTCTGGAAACATTTCTAGTTTGTAAAAATATCACAAGTTTATAAGTGACCGGGGCCCTCTGGAGAGGGGTCTGGATAATTTTTTTAAAAAATTTTATAAACAAGTTTAGGGGACCAGGATTCGGAGAAGGGTTGGATACATTTTTTAGGAAATTTTAAAAAAAACCCAATTTTTATAGTGCCCGGGTCGGAGAAGGGTCTGGATTACATTTCTAGATTTAATATAAAAAGTTTAATAGTGATGGGATTTGAAAAAGGGTCTGGATACATTTCTAAAATTAATAATATAAAATTTTCTTGACCGGGAAATTCGGGAAAGAAGGGCCCTGGTTTATTTTTTCTAGTGAAATTTTTAAAAAAAAAAAAAAAAAAAAAAGAAAAAAAAAAAAAAGTTATGGGTGACCGGGATTCTGGAAAGGATTGGATACTTTTGGGATGTAATAAAGAAAAAGTTTTTGGGAAAACCGGGATTCGGGGAAAAGGGCCTGGATACATTTCTAGATGAAATAATTGTACGGATGCCCCTGGGGGCCCGCCCCGGGGGTCGCAGGCGCATCCGTGCCCCGACTCTGAGGGGCGCCCCGCCCCCACACCTCGGGCCCGGGGGCCCGCTCTCCCGCTGCCCGGGCCCCAGGATTTTAACCCGGCCTCGCCCCTTTCCCCGTCCGTCTTGGTGCCCCGGGGGTGCTCGGGCCCCGCCCCTTAGTCTGAGTTTTTAAAGGGGGACATTTGTGCCGGAAATTTGGGCCCCTTGCCGGGC
Organism: Phyllomedusa bahiana; assembly: GCA_025379985.1. Taxonomy (NCBI): domain Eukaryota; kingdom Metazoa; phylum Chordata; class Amphibia; order Anura; family Hylidae; genus Phyllomedusa; species Phyllomedusa bahiana. Next base: position 29,183 of record JAODAL010045243.1, on the reverse strand, counting down.
ACTGCTCCTATTTTACCCCGGGCCTTTTCCCAGGGGCCTTTCCCGGGAATCTTTTATTTTTAAACATGCCTTTTGGGGAAAGCTTTTCCCAGAAACCCTTGTCTTGCCACCGGTTACTAAACCCTTTTTCTTAGGGTTTACCGACCAGACCCCTTGCCGCCTGCCCTACCTTCTCCCTTTGTCAAAACTTTCCACAACCCTTCAGCCCCCCTCCCCCTGACCTTCTGCCGGTCCAGATACGAGCCGCTCCCGATTCTGTACATCGCCTCCCCCTTGGCCCCCCACCGCAGGCAACCCCCGCCAGTGGTTTAAACCTGGGGCCCCCCGAGAAAGCCCAAATCCCGCTTTGGGGGGCTTGGTGAATAGGGACCCACTTAGATTCCACTCCCTGGGGGTGGGTTTTCCCCCAAATCCCCTGCGGTAGTCCAGGGAATCCACCCCCAAACCCTTTTACGGGAAAAGATCCGGCCATGGTTTCCCCCCAAGGTGCCCTTGTCCCGACCCGTCGCCAAAACCCACCGTGGGGTAAAGAAATTTCAAAACAGATCGCAAGGAAAGCACAGCACTCGAGCACCCTCCCCTTTCCATGATGCAGCAGGTCGAAAAGCTCATTTAAACTCAAGTGGGCCCGGGCAGTGGATCCTCCCGTGGGGGTCGTTTCCTTTTTTGGCCCTTAACCCCGCTTGCCCCCTTTGCCGACAAAGTTGACGGGGCCCCTGGGGGCCTGCAGGGGCTTAAATCACCCCATTTCCCCCCTTTCATGTGGAACTCAGGGCGGGTTTCATTTTCCCCCGGGAAAAGAACCCAAAAGGGTTTCCTTCGGGGTTCCATTTTCCTCCTCTCGGGTAAAGCCCGGGGCCGGGGAAACTCCTTCGGGGACCGAGGCGTTCCGGTCCACTGCTGCCCCTGGTGAAAATTTCTACGGGTTTTTCCCGTAGTGTCTTCAAAGAGCCTGCCCCGCGTTTCATCTGCTAAAAACCCCCCGTTGAACCTGCAAAAAGGGAAAGGGCCACCGTGGGGACTACGCCGTACCACTAGCATCGGAGTGGCTTGGGGGCGATGCAGCTTTAATGCCCCAAACGTTCAAAAGGGGGCCCTCCAGCCAGTTTAAAAGGTTTGCCCCCGCCGCCCGGGCCCTCTACGTCTTCTTTAAGGAGCCCATCCTTTTGGGCCCTAACGGATTGATATTCGCTTCGCGAGGGACGTGCGGACCTCCCCCAAAAAGGGGTAAAAACCCACCTACCATGCCGCCTACCCCTTTCCTCTCCGGTTTTACGGCCCCCACGCCTCCTTCCCACCCCACCCGTGGAAGAGGCCATGCCAGTGGATAGAGCCCCCCTTACCCCGGGCGGAACTTGACCCAACCCGGCTTTTAAGGGAAAAACCTATGTCCTATTTTGGCACCCCCAAAAACCCCTCGGGGGTTTTGCTGCTCCGCCCCGGGGGCCGGGGGGGGAAATAATGAGCGAAATTAGGCTACTTTGGGGAGAGGCCGCCCCTTTGGGGGTGTGCGGCCCTCCCCCCTTTCGCCCGAACAACCCGTCCGGTCAGCAGGGAAAAGCCGGGACCCATTTTCCCAAGTTAAAGCCTTCCTGGACTGGGTTTCGGCGGGGAAACTTCAAACCCGTTTGCCGTGGTTTTCTCAACACAATCTTCCCGGGGTTTTCTCCGGGGGAAACCCCTTTCCTTTCTCCTCCTTTGGTGGGAAGTTCTTCAGCGATTTTGCCCCGTTACCTTTTACGGATCCACTTTTTCCTTAAAATTTGGGGGAACTGCATAAAGAGGGGGATTTGTTTCTATGTGTTCCCCCCGGTTTTCCTCGCCCTTTCCTTTTTGGGCCCTTTCCGGGGCTGAAAGGAAACTTTTCCCCGGGTTTCTTGACTGGCAGACGGGGAAAAATTTTTGCGATGGGGCCCAGAAGGTGGGGTCTCCCCTTTTTGGTGGCCCCCGGGCCCGGGCTTCCCCGTTTTCCCCATACCGTCTAAACCCCTTTTGCGGGTCTCCCCGCGTAAAATATAAATGAGTTTTTCTGATGCCCTTTTCCCAAAAGAAGAAAGCAGAGACCTTGCCGCCACATGTCCATTGACTGCCCGATTGATCTTCTGCCCAATCCCAGTCCCCCTTTCGGGGCAGATTTTCCTACCCCCTTATTCCGTTCCCTGAGCCTAAAGCCTTGTCTGGTACACCCGGGAAAAAATCTTAAGAAAGGATTTTTTTCAAAAGTCCTCTTCCCCCGCGGGAGGGGTTTTCCCTTTCCTTTGGGGGAGCCCGGCCTTCAAAACCAAAAACGGCCAAAATTAAATTCCGGGTGATCCCCTTTCGGACTCTGTAATCGCCTGCCGTTTTCCCCTTGAGTTCGTTAATGATGTCTTCAGGGTTCTTCTCTATACCTGCGTCGGGGTCAACCCCCTGGACGACACCCTTTGATATACTCTCCTGATTTGGAAAACTCACCCCTTCACGTCCCCCCAGTGCTACGGGCCTACGAGCTTTTCACTTTTTTGGGGCCAAAAGGGGGAAATTTGGCCTTTTCCATCAAGCCCCAGCCTTCCGTTCCGGGGGTTTAAAATTAAAATTACCCGGCCCAAGGGCCGGATGGACCCCCCCCAAGTGATCGCCGAAATTGCAATGGCCATCCCCCAGGGGGCCTGGGGGCCCAAAACAACTTTTTCCGGGGTTCTGAAACTTTTACCGGCAGTTTTTTCCCCGCACTTCTCCCCGCTGGTGGCCCCCAAAATTTGGGGCCCCTTACGAGGAAGAACCCCAATTCCAGGGGAGCGGCCCTTTCCCGGGGGCCTTGGGAAGGTTCCCCCAAGCAAAAAAGGGCCCTTTTGGGCCTTTTGGTCCATCCTGCCCGGGGGCCAAAAACCCAGCGGAAACCCTTCTGGGCTTGAAATTTTGACCCTCATGGGTAGGCGCTGGAGCAGTCCTCATGAAAAAAAGGGGCCCACAGGAAAAAACAGTCATTTTGTGGTTTTTTTCAAAAACCTTTTTTCCAGGGGGGAGAGGAAAATACCCATTGGAGTTTGGGGAAAAATTAAATTAGCCAAAAAAACGGGCCCCTGGGAATGGCGATTTTTTGCTGGAAGGGGCCCCCTTTTTTCCCTTTTGTATCTCTCGGATCATAAAGCCTAAAAGTACCTCCAACTGCCCAGCATTTAATCCACGCCAGGTAGGTGGTCGCTTTTTTTCCCTCCCGCTTTAATTTTCAGATTCTTTTTCCGCCCTGCCGAGGAAAAACAAAAAGGCTGATGCCCTTCCCGTGCCTCGATTTGGGGGGGTTGAAAAAGCACCCCAGAGCACATAATTCCCCCGGAACCCTTATTCCCCCCGCCCCTGTGACCTGGAACGTCCCCCGGGGGAAGACATCCCGTCCCCCCTTCGCCCCCCCCCTTTGGGGCGTTTCCTAAAGGGGGCCCACTGTTTCACTGGTGGCCGGGCATTCCGGTGCCACAAGACTTTTTCCCCTGTTTTCCCCGGTCCCTATTGGGTGGCAGGACCTCGCTAAGGACGTTAAAAAAGTTCGTCCAGGCGTTTTTACCTCCTGTCCCTCGAAACAAGACTCCTCGCCAAAAGGGCCGGCGGGTTTCCTTGCCCCCACTGCCCATCCCTAGAACCAGGTTTCTCACGTAGCGTTGGATTTTTAAACCAAACTTACCCCCGTCGTCGGTAATACCTTTTGGGGGGTGGGGTTTGGGGGGAAACCCCGGTTTTTAAAAATTTTGGCACATTTTGCCCCCTTGGGCCAGGTCTGTTTTTTTTTTTGGCCCCGCCCCCTGGCCGAGTATTTTTTTTTTCCCACTTTTTTTCTTTCTGCACGGTCTCCCTCTCCAAATCTTTCGGGGGATGGGGGGGTGCGTTCGTTTCTAAATTCTGGGGGGCCCCTTTTTGGGGCTAAACTAGTAAAGCTTGATTTCTCCTCGGCTTACCCCCCCTCAGACGAAATGGCCAGGGGGAGAGAGTAAATCAATTTCCCCGGGGGTTTGTTACCTGCCCCATTTCGTTTTCTGCATGGCAAAATAACTGGGCCAACTTATTTCCTTTTGGGGGGAAAATTTCGTAAAAACCCCTAGGTCGGTCCCGGGTTGCCTTTTTTTTCTACTTTGTTTTTCGGCTTACTCCCCGCCCACCCCCCTTTTTTTTCCCCCCCCCTCCCCCCCCCCCCCCCCCCATTACCCCCCCGGTCCCAGCTGCTGACTCCTGGCCAACATGGGGAAACCATTTGGCCCCTGCCCCCAAAAATCCCGGGCCCCGGGTGCGTTAAACCGCATAAAGGGCGCAGGCAGAAAAAAGAAGAAGCCCTCCTCCGGGTTTTTCCCCCCTGGGTGATAAGGTGGGGGCTGCCCGCCCGATATGTCCGCCTAAAATTTCCCCTCCTAAAAACGGGGACCCCGCTTTGTAGGCCCCTTTCCCGGGGCCCTTAAGAGAAAAAAACCCGGTGGCCTATAATTTTTGGGCTCCCCCTCCCATGCGTTTCCCGAACTCCTTCCTTTTTCTCGAAAACAAAAACCCCGGGCCCTTAATCGTTTTCTTCAAAAGGCCCGGGCCCAAACCTCCTCTGTGGCTGACCCGCAATGCCTTCGGGGTTTAAAAGAAACCTGGGAAATGAGGGGACTAGGGGGAAACGTTTTTTTTCTAGTTGACGGGAAAGGGGGTTTCCGGGCCCCCCGGGGGGAAAGACGTGGGAGCCGAGGAGAATATCCTGGACCGAACATTTTTTTCAGTAATTTTCCCTCTAAAAAAAAGGGGGGGACCCAAGGGGGGGGGTACTGTCAGGGGATGCCCCTGGACCCTGGGCCCCGGGTCACAGGCTTAAAAAAACCTTTGGCCCCGGATTCTGGAGGGGCCCGCCCCGTCCCGCCCCTTTGGGGGTCCGGGGTCCGCTCATCCCCTCCCCCGGGGTCCCCAAAGGGGACTTACCCGGCCTCGCTCCTCCCCCGCCCGTTCGGTCCCCCGGCCCATGTGCGGCGCCGCCCCTTAGGGAACGCGCGCGCCGGCGGGTTGAAAAATTTAAAAAGGGACAGTGCCCCGGGTTTAATTTGGGCCATTCCCGGGCCCTGCTCCTTTTTTAGCCCACCCCTTTTCCCCATGGCCTTTGCCGGGATCTTTTGTGCACATGCCTATTGGGAAAGCGTTCCCGAAAGCCCCTTTTCTTGCCCACCGTGTACCGAACCCCTTTTGGGTTAAGTTTTTCCGAACACGGGTCCTTGCCCCCTGCCCTTACCTTTTGCCGTCCCAAGTTCACGAACTCAGCTGCCGGCCCCTGACCTTCTTTCCGTCCCCCCCCTTTCGAGCCTGACTGCCCATTTTTGTTTCCTCGCCTAACCCCTTTGGGCCCCCACCGCAGGCAAGCCCCCCCAGGGGTAGTGACCCCGGGGGACCCCCCCGCCGCAGGGAAATTTCCCTCCCCCTTTGCGGCGGGCTCTGGGGAATTTCCGGGACCCACTTAGATTTCCAATCCCTGGTGTGGGCTTACGCCCCTCCCCGCGGTTGGGCCGAGGATCCCCCTCCAGAAACCCTTACAAAAATAGAAAAATTAATTTGGGACCCCGGGGTTTTTGGGGGGAAGGGTCCCCGGGGTACATTTTCTAGATTAACAGTATAAAAAAGTTTAGTGACCCGGGGTTTTGGAGAAGGGTTTTGGATTTCATTTCCAGGGTGGAATAAAAAACAAATTATAGTGGGCCGGGGTTTGGAGAAGGGTCCCGGATCGTTTTTGATGTAATTTAACAAATTATAGTGACCCCGGATTTCTGGAGAAGGGTCTGGATACCTTTTTAGATGTAATAATTTGAACAATTTTTAGTGCCAGGATTTGGGGAAGGGGCTGGGTACATTTCCCAGTGTAAAAAAAAATTAAGTGAGCAGGTTTTGGGGAAGGGTCTGGATACATTTTAAAGTAATTGAACCCAAATTTTAGTTTAGCAGGATTCTGGAAAAAAGGGTTGGATACTTTTTTAGATGTAATAATAAACAAGTTTTAGTGGGCCAGGGTTCGGGGGGAAGGGGGCCCGGATAATTTCAGGTTTAAAAAGAACAAGTTTTTGTGACCCGGATTTTTGGAGAAAGGGGCTGGGTAAATTTCTAGATGTAAAAATAGAACAAGTTTTAGTGACCCGGATTCTGGGGGGGGTCCGGATATTTTAGATGTAAAAAATAGAAAAGGTTTTTTTGAAAAAAGGGTTCTGGGGAAGGGGCCCGGATACATTTCTAGGGGTTTTTTAATATAGCAAAATTTTAGGACCAGGATTCTGGGAAGGGGCTGGGGTACATTTCTGATGTTATAATATAACAAATTCTAGTGAACCCGGGGTTCGGGGAGGTTTTGTTGATCCAGGGGTTTTTTTTTAAATTTCAAAGATAGGGGTTGGGAAGGAATTTTTTTTTCCCTTTAAAAAGAGGGAATTTTGGGAATACAAACAAAACATCCTTTAAACCCGGGAAAATTGAACACCTTTTAAAAACAAAACTCCCGCAAACATGGCGTTTAAATTTTTTTCACTTTTTACCCCCCTTAGAATTTTTTCCCCGGATATTTAAATTTTTAAAGTTAAAAAAAATTTTCCCCCAAAAAAAAAGCCCCCCCAAAAAAAAAAAAAATTTTTTTTTGTAGATGGAAAAATAAAAAAAAGTTATGGCCCCTTTGGGAAAAGGGAAGGAGGGGGGGAAAAGAGCGTGACAAAAAAAAGGAAAGGGGGTTAAAAATGTTTGCAGTTTCCCAATATGGAAACTGTGAACGACAACATTATGAAGAACATCTTGTTCCACAAAATACAAGCCCCTCTGTGTCTATGAAGGTAGAATATTAAAAAAAAGTTCTGGCTGTTGGAAGATGAGGAGTATAAAAAACTAACTGTCGACCAAAAAACAAATGCACTTTCCTTAAGAGGCTATTGACAATAGGATGGATCCAGAGGGCCATTGCCATGAATGGGTTAAAATGGAATCTGACACAGATTCCACGAATCACAAGGATCACAAGGCATTATGGGAAAGGGAAGCAAGCTCAAGGCCCTCTATTGGATGTAACAAATCCTCAATTTTCTTTGACCCCCTGAGTCTTCAGAAAGCAAAAGGGATATTGTCCAAGCCATATCACTCATCTACAGACAGCTGTTTCGGGGTTTTTGCCCCAAATTGGTGGTAGAGTTTTGAATTGCCTTTTTGCCCTCTATTAAGCATCTGCATATCACAAGGCATTATGGAAAAGGAGTAAAGAAGGAAGTCTCAGGGGGTCAAAAGCAAATTGAGGATTTGTTACATCCAATAGAGGGCGCTTGAGCTTCTCTGCTCCTTTTTCCATAATGCCTTGTGATATGTAGATGCTTAGTAGAGTGCAAAAAAGCAATTCAAAACTCTACACACCATTTGGTGCTCTCCTCAAGGAGAGATAGTCCCCTTTCTGAGCCACTCATTGCCTCCCACCAGCCAGCCAGTACACTCTGCTCTGCACTGATGAGGGGCAAGAACCCCGAAACAGCTGTTTGTAGATGAGTGATAATCGCTTGGCTAATATCCCTTTTGCTTTCTGAAGACTCAGGGGTCAAAAGCAAATTGCTTAGTAGAGGACAAACAGGCAATCTCAAAACTCTACACACCGTACGGTGCTCTCCTCAAGTAGATATGTTCCCCTTCCTAAGTCAGCCATTGCCTCCCACCCAGCCAGCCAGTATCGCTCTGCTCAGCACTGATGAGGGGAGAAAAAAAAATAAAAACAGCTCTGAGCGGATATTGTTACATCAAAGAGGGGACTTGAGCTTCAGCTCCTTTCCCATAATACCTTGTGATATGCAGATGCTTAGTAGAGGGCATGTGCCCTCTATTGGATGTAACAAATCCTCAATTTGCTTTTGACTCCGTGAGTCTTCAGAAAGCAAAAGGGATATTAGCCAAGCCAGTATCACTCATCTACAGACAGCTGTTTCGGGTTTTTTGCCCCTCATCACTGCAGAGCAGATGAGCAGCAATTTGGTTCTCTCCTCATGGAGAGATGTTCCCCTTTCTGATGGATTCCACAACAAATTCCTCAGGTGCGCTGACCCTAAGGCTACGTCTGCACATCTGGTTTATGTTCGGAATATTTAAGTGTAGTCAGTATTTAGAATCTGCAAAAATCTGACTGTACATTGACCCATAGACCCCAATAGAAAGCTGTAGTCTACACAGGTCGGATTTTCTGAGGTCGAATTTCAAATCTGAACACCGGGTCCAAACATTTAGAGCATGTTCTATAATCCACCGGAAGACGTCAGATAATAATACTGTTCAATGTGCCGAAAACCGACTGCAAAATTCCATTGGAGAACACTGGTTGGATTCTAGAACGGAACCCGACAGTTTGTTCTTTTTGCCGTGTAGACGTCGCCTCGGCCGCCGGTGCAGAAGTCGGTGACTGATGAAGGATCCAGGTTTTATTTGCTGCTCCACATCAGAGGATATCACATATTCTACAGAATTCACTTGTGTTACTACAACTTCTTGTTTGTTACAATTAAAACGCGGCGATCGAAGGAGAAACATTTTTAATTTATTTGCAGGATTTTCTAATTGTTTCGGCTGCAGGAGGAGGAGGGGAGGCCTGAACCTGAAAAGCTTTTGTATTTCCTGCAATTAATAAGCCGAGCGCCTGTTACCGAGGCGCCCAAAAGTATGTGTAATTAGTTAGCATTTATAGAAGGTGCATATTCATTAACTTCCAATTAGCATGAAGTCAGAGAGCCTGCCATTGTTACATGAGTAATTAAAGGTATTAATGAAATGACAAAAAGAAGAATGAAGCGCTGCAAGTGCAATTTGCACCGCGGTGCCACCGTGGACGATGGGGATGTTGGCAGGTGGCGTCCGCGCTCCCAGAACTTCGAGTGCTGGTGCTGCCACTTGCATGATTTTAACCTCGGCCTCATGAGGGGCAGGCAAGTTTTGATGATGTTAAAATCAAGCTTCAGTGATGAGTAATCATCCTGCATCCTGCAAATTCAATTAATTTAAGATTCTGCTGCTCAATTTGACTCCGTGTTGAAACACATTACAGAAATCAGTGAAGTAGCCTGCAGGGGGGTGGTCTGCCTTGATGCAGCACACTTGTAAACTCTTCCGGATCACCTGGAGTGTTAGCAAGTTTCCAGGGCAGGCTTGGGGCTTCTTTCAGAAAAAGAAATAAATAGTAACTGTAGGATGGGCCCCAAGGTTTAACTCCGCTGGTGGGTCCCAAGAATCATCTCCACTGGTGACCCCAAGAATCAACTCCACTGTTGGGCCCCAAGAATCATCTCCACTGGTGACCCCAAGAATAAACTCCACTGGGCCCCAAGAATCATCTCCACTGGTGACCCCAAGAATAAACTCCACTGGTGGACTGCAAGAATCAACTGCACTGATGGGTCCCATAAATCAACTCCATTGGTGAAGCACAAGAATCAACTCCACTGTTGGGCCACAAGTATCAACTCTACTGGTGAGCGCCAATAATTAAATCCACTGGCTGCCCCAAGATTCATCTCCAATGATGAGCCCCAAGAATAAACTCCATTGGGGGGCCCAAAGAATCAACTCCACTGGTGATGCCGTAGAAAGAGAGTTGCAAGTCTCGATTGTGCGCTCCCAAACTCAAACTTACTGTTGGGCGCAACAATCAGATTCACTGTTGGGTCTAAGATCAACTCCCACTGTTGAGCCAAGTAACCAACGTCCGGATGGGAGCAAGAAATAATCCACTGGTGGGCCCAAAGAACAATCCAATGGTGGGGGTCAAAGAAACAACTCCATGGTGGCACAAAATCAACTGAACTTTTGGGCCCAAGAAAAACTATTGGTGGACCTCAGTGAGTGTGTACTTCCACTGGTGCTCCAAGGAATCAAACTCAATGGTGGGACCTGATCAGTTTCCACTTTTGAGTCAAAGATCCAAATCTACTGGTGGACCGTAAGAATCATTTCTCCACTTGTGAGTAGTGGACTTCAAAAATGAAACTCTCTAGTGGGTTGAGGTTTAACTATGGTGATGCCCTAAAATTCCAATACACTGGTGTGCCCGCCAAAAGAATTGAATCACTTGGGGGGCTCATATAATCAACTACCATATTGGTGTTCATTATCGAGGGCACTTGTACAGTTCTCTGAATGGAAACACTCAAAGCTCTGCCACACTATCGTGAAACAGGAACTGAGCCCTTCGGATCCGGCATTTAAAACCTCCTGGATGCCTTGTCGATGGTTGTGCTGTTCTTTATGTAGTTGTCATCACGGTTGTTCATAATTATCTGTCTAACACCTGTCAAATCCAATTAAATAAATGGTATGAAATATATACATATATTGTTATTGTTAATAATAACTAATAATAATATATTAATAATAATAATAATAATCATGAAGATAATTAAACCTATTTGATGCAGCACAGCCTACCACCAAAAATAAGTGGCCAAGGGGGCCAATGCTACACATTTTTAGGCAGAAAAAATTCTCCAGTGTGTCCCCAGGGAGTCCTGGGTCCACTACTTTCTCTATTACACCTTGGCTCGGTGACAGTCTGCTTAGCCTCACATGGATTACATTACCCACTGTTATGTGATGATACCAACTCTACATGCTACGGCCCTGATGTCACTTCTCTATCTCCGGATACTGGACTGTCTGTCCTCCATTTCCCGCTCTTCTTCTATCACGTTCGCCTAAAACTAAATGTTTTTTTTTTGGAGAAAACTGTACCTCATATCTTTCCCACCATCCAACTCAACCCTGCCCTGAGCTCTCATATCAGTCAATGGCTCTACACTTTCACGGTCCACAAGTGTCGCTTATCTTGGGGTAATCCTAGACTTGCTTTATCTTTAAAATCTCTCACACATACAACCCTACCTCTGCCTGCGCTCATCTGGAAAAAAAAATCTCTCGCATCACACATTCATCAATATCGACACTACAAAAATTGATGGTCATGCTTGTCATCTCCCGCCTAGGACTAGCTTGCAATCATCCTTCTCAGTGGCCTCCAGTTAGCACCCTCGTCCGACCTGGATCTCAGTCTTCAGAGATCTGGCTGCGTGTGTCTTATCCACTCTTCTCGCACTCTCTGACTATCCTCTGCCAATCCTTCATGGCTTCCAATGGCCCAGAGAATTCATTTAAGATACTAACAATGACCTTCAAGGCTCTTTTTATCATGATCTCTCCTCCATATCATCTTGCACTACTTTCCAATTATCTGTCCCCCATCGCATCTCCGCTCCTCACGGACCTTCTCTCTGCTTCCCCTTATAGCTCCTCAATGTACCGTCTCACAAATTATCCGTGCTTCACACAACTCTTGGATACTCCACTGCCCAAAATAAGACTGTAGTTCAACTTTTCTCCTCACGCTTCAAAAAGCAACTGAAACCGCTTTCTCAGGTTGCTATAACTTCTCTAAACGTGTCATACTTCTCAACAGACCATGTCTGCTCATCCTGTCTTTTCCTACTTGTAGATTGTAAGCCCGCGCGGGTAGGTCCTCTCTCCCTTGTCTGCAATTGTATTAATCCTTGATCACTGTACTCGTTTGACTGATGTATTGTAGTGTAACCCCATCGAATGTACATGCGGCCTGGAATCAATGGCGCTTTCAATAAATAATATATAAATAAATAATAATAATAATATACAACTGATGTTACTAGAAATAATACTGTGCAAGACTCCGCATGAATAAATACAGTGAGACGCAGATTGGTTGCTAGGGCACAAAGGAAAGTTTACCCTTTATCTGTTTTCTTACGTGCCATAATTATTGACGACTCCTTGATAAAAGAAAAAAAGCCTACCCTTAGATGTGATACGGCCGCCACGAGGACGGCATACTAACAAGGAAAACCACATGCAACCTGCTCCACATGCATAAAAAAGTAAAGTGCAAGTGCCAAAATTCCCAGTGACGGCCACACACCAATTTTTTTATTGATTTTATAACCCATTAACAAGAATTATTGCATATAGAATTGTTGAACAATAAAAAGGAGAGAGAGAGATAGAGGAAAGAGGGAGACTGATTTCTTGGAACTGAAGCATTTCTTCTGTTATTTTGCTCTTATTTCTCGGATTTTTTTTTTTTTTTATTACTATTAATAATTAGAAACAAAGTGGATACCTTTAGCATGATTTCAGTCTGATTTAAATTATGACTTCAACATGTACTTTACATACTATTGCCCTTTGTCCATAAAGCTCATTACACATGGCCGCCCGCCTCAATGCTTTCTAACCAGTTCCTGCCCGAGCCATTCACCCCTCCCCCCTTTTCTGATTTCCATAGTACAAAGTGGCTTGAATGCTATAATGCTATCTTGCGCTCAGTTAATGCACACTTTTTTTGCCTTTTTTTCATGATGCATTAGGCTTTTATTTTTTATGTAATTTTTACAGTGTTATAATTATTTTTTCACCAAGAAGAAAAATAGTAAAATGAAAAAAGAAATTCACACATTTATTTATTTATTTTTATTTATTTATTTTTACAGAACAGCAGTACTAAAAGTACTAAAAAAAAGTTTTGTAGACATTTATATATGGGTGAAGATTTAGGGTCACCATATAAGGGGCTAAAAGTTGTGGTTTGGGTTATTAGAATTAATTTTAAAAATATTTTATTTTGTGTGTGCGTGTATTTTCTTGTTACTATCATTGTGTAGTGATCTGTTATTGTGCGCTCATAATGTTAAGTGTATTGCAACGAAGTTAGTTCCTCACTAACAGGCTGTATACAGCTATCTCTGAGCTTGAAAAAAGGGCGTTTTGTTTCTGTATTATAAAAACAAGAGCCTCCTCTGTGATGTTCAAACACTCGACTCCCATGGCACGTCCTGAGGAGGATATCGTTTGTAGTGAGCAATCATTTTTTTGGCTAATCCACAGGGACAACTATTGTGACAAGCTATATGGGTTTTGTTTTCACCCTTTATTGTCCGGAGTAGAAAGATAAGCTTCGAGAAGCAGAAGCGTTCACTTGACTAAGACAGGGGAGGGGTAGAGAGGAGGGTAGCACGGAGCGTCTGCATGTTTACTCAGAATGTAATTACATTGTACAACCAGCGGAGTTCTCTATACAGCAGACAGGCTCTAACACAGAAACAAGTGCTTAAATGCAGTGCCAGTAACATGCTTTTTTTCTCCCCCTCCCTTCAAATGCTCCCTTCCTTGTGTCCTGCCATCAGATAAGAAGTGCAAAACAAGTGCAGTGCGGCCAGGAGTTTGCCTGATCGGCTCCTGTTGAAGCTAATGTAAACAGTCGGAGAACTATGAAGGCTTTAAGCAGGGCGCTGCAGCTCTCAGGGTTCACTATGTTTATTCGCAGAATGTATATTAGAAACGTGAAAAAAAAAAAAAAAAAAATTTAAAAAATTATACCATTTTGGAGGATCCCACGTCAACATTAGATTGTGGCAAAACCCCTTTAAAAAAAAGACACTGGGGGCATCTTTAGATCAGTTTTTTTTCTTTTCAGCTGTAAGGTTTGGTCCACATCTGCGTTCAAAGTTCTGTTCATAACCTCTGAGATGAAAGCAGACATCGAGGGTTCAGTTTCACAACAGACACCCACGCCGCCCTATGGGCCCTATTGATTACAATGGATCCGTTGGGTTTCCACCTTGGTTGTTTGTTGGTTTCAGACTGTGAAAAAAAATAGCGCAGCTTGTTGTGTTATTTCCGTTATTTCCAGTAGAACATGTGTGTTTCACACCACGTATTTTACATTGATATCTATAGCAACTGTATTGTACATTGTTTGGGTCACATTTCGGCATGAAATACGTGAAAAAAATACAGCCCAAAAGACGCTGTGTGAACACCCCCTAACTGAGCCTGGTATATTAGCCATGGTTACAGGGTAAATACAAGGGAAAAATATTCCCTGGTTAAACCCAGCAGCTCAGGCAGTTACCGTCACGTGACCACTGGTGTTGGAAGCCAGGAAGCTACCACAGGTTGTGCTTATATAGCTTCTTGATGATTGGATATACAGAGATTGAGAAGACAGGGATGGTAATAACCATCCTCTGGTCTTTTTCATTGGACGAGGCGCACGGCTTATCATGACAGCCAGCTTTTCCCTCTCCAGCTGCACAATTAGTTCCAGAGCGTCCGGGCAGAGATAAACTGCCACCACCCAGATGTTTATAGTCGGTGGGAGATCAGCAAGAAGTTAACATAGTGGAGATTATATTTATGCCTGAGGATACATTTCATGAATTTATGTATATGCACTTTGCTACTTATTTACATATGCATTATTTTATGCAAGATACTATGTATGATATATATCGATTGTATGCATTCATTTCCATTTTATAAAAAAAGTCTTTGTCTTGTTGTGTTGGTAGTAAGAAAACTAGTTCCCCTTGCCCTGCTATATTTCCATTAATGTTGTCTCACATCACTCAGCATGTATAAAGCAACGTCAAGACCAATATTATAAATTTATATTTATTATATATATTTATATATATATATAGTGTTAGTATATTATATATTTGTTTTTTTTTTTTTTTTTATTTTTTTGTTTTTATATTAAATTATTAATAACATCTACATACTTTTTATTTTTGGTTTGAATTTAGTTGTTTACTAGGATTTTTGCTTTAGGGACCTGTATGAAAAGTAATGTTCTTGGTCAAAGGCTTTTATGTAGGCACTAGAACCAAATCAGAGCTACCGTTTATTTTTTTAGAGCATTATATGAAGTGAGAGGGGCTCTGATTGGTTGAAATTGCGAAACACTAGCTCGAAAGTCTTTGTGGGAACCCAAAAGACAGTTTTCATACATGTGACCCTTAGTGTGTGGTGCTTTTTTTAGACTAGATACCTTAGTCGTTTTCTTTGTTTGAGTTTGCACATACATAATTTATTTTATTTTTTTTTACTTCTTGATTAATTAACAAAGTATATCTAATAAATGTTAATAATTTGTGCTATGTTATTTACTGTAGGTTATGATACCTTAAAGGGCTTGTATCACCATGCTGTTTCACAAAGTCCTAGTCAGCTTCAGGCTCCATCTTTATGTTCAGGCTGTTTGTGGTTGTACAGCTTCAGGCTCCCTCTTCCTGTTCAGGCTTGGGTGGTTCTACAGCTTCAGGCTCCTCTTCCTGTTCTGGTGTGGGTGGTTTCTAACAGCTTAGGAGTCCCACTTAATTGATCTGGCTGGGGACAGTTCTAAGCTTCAGGGTTCCAACTTGTGTATTCAGGCTGTGGGTGGATCTACATGCATCCGAGCTCTGCCAAATTCCTGTTCAGGATGTGGTGATTTTAAAACTTCGGTCCAACTTCTTTGGTTAGGGATGTAGTTAATTACAGCATCAGAAGCTACACTTCCTTGTCAGGTGTGAATGGTTCGTACAGTGCTAGGGATTGACATTCAGCTCTGCTATTCCCTAGTGAATCTGTTACAGTGACTTAGTGTGGAAGATTTATAATCTGTACTGCACTAAGCTACAGAGCTCTGCTAGCTAAAACTTATCATTAACTTAAATAGCAACTTTTTGTAGGTATGATCTCAGACAGGGAGCTGAATCATCATGGTTGGAGTGGGCGGTGGAGCAATCAGAATAGAGAGAGCCGAGAGTCGGAGATGGTAACCAGAGAAATTGTGTCAAAGTTGTAGATAAAAATGTCCGTTTCCCTAATTATGTCGCCCTAGGTCATAGTCCGGCGGTGTACATTAATATCTCAGGTCACGCGCTATGTTCAAGGCTGGCTCGCGTACAATCATAGTCAAGGTCAAAGATGCATGGTCAAGGCCGGCATGTCGTACATCATAAGTCAAGTCAAAGTTGGCATGGTCACAGCGGGCAGCGTGTGTAATCATAGGTCAAAGGTCATTGATACATGTCAGGGCAGGCGACATACAATCATAGTCAAGGCCACAGACGCAAGGTCAGGGCAGGCGAATAAATCATAGTCATAGGTCAAGAATGATGCCATGGTTCAGGATGTAGCAGCGTTACAATAGTAGTCATGTTACAGACACACGGTCAGGGCAGGCATCGCACAATCGTAGTCTATGTCTCAGGCACAAGGTCAGAGCAGGCGGCATACAATCGTAGTCAATGTCACAGACACATGGTCAGGGCAGGCATCGTACAATCGTAGTCAACGTCACAGACACATGGTCAGGGCAGGCATCGCACAATCGTAGTTGAGGTCACAGGCACAAGGTCAGAGCAGGTGTCGTACAATCGTAGTCAATGTCACAGACACATGGTCAGGGCAGGCATTGTACAATCGTAGTCAATGTCACAGACACATAGTCAGGGCAGCACGTACAATCATGTCAGTCAAGGCACAAGGTTCAGAGCGTGCGGCATTACAATGTAGCTCAATGTCACAGACACTATGGTCAGTGGGCAGGCATGCACATCGTAAGTTGAGGTCCACGAGGCCAGGTTAGAGCAGGGTCAGTAAATTGTAGTCAATGTACAGACACAAGGTCTGGGCAGGATGCCATCAAATCGTAGTGAGTTCTCAGCACAAGGTCAGAGCAGGCGTCGTACAATCGTAGTCAATGTCACAGACACATGGTCAGGGCAGGCATTGTACAATCGTAGTCAATGTCACAGACACATGGTCAGGGCAGGGATCGTACTATCGTATTCAATGTCACACGCACAAGGTCAGAGCAGGCGGCATACAATCGTAGTCGAGGTAACAGGCACAAGGTCAGAGCAGGCATTGTACAATTGTAGTCGATGTCACAAGCACAAGGTCAGAGCAAGCATCGTACAATCGTAGTCAATGTCACAGACACATGGTCAGGGCAAGCATCGTACAATCGTAGTCGAGGTCACAGGCACAAGGTCAGAGCAGGCGTCGTGCAATCGTAGTCGAGGTCACAGGCACAAGGTCAGGGAAAGCAAAGTTCTGGTGTAAATGGTTCAAGAAAGGCAAAGTCAGTATCAGAAATCACAAACAGAAAAACTAGCCAAATGCAGGAAGACGCACCAACAACTGGCAAGGTAAAGGATGACAATGATGCTTTTTGTGATGTGATTTTTTTTAATTTATATTTTCGATATACAGTATTGATTTTTTTTTATTTGTCCTTCTTGAGAACTTTGAACTCTTGAAGTTTTATTTTTAACTGTGCAACGACATCTGAGAGGGCGACCAAACATGGTTCCCTAACCATTATAGGATAGCCCTGGGCTATGAAGGTAAAACAAGCAGGCACAGTGATTTGGAGGCTTTTCTCCCTATTTCTGCCCATTACAGTAAGAATGCCTGTCACTCCCTTATGTGTGCTCCAACAATGATCAGGACCTGCCATAGCTTCCTATTGTGGGTAGAAAACTGTAATTAGGACATGACTGTTTGCCCATCTATAAGGAGAGATGAAAGGGAATGTGTCTCATTATGTGTTTTTATGTTTCGATTTATATAGATTTTGTTACTTGATAATCGGGGAAACTTTATATCTATTTATTGCACATTCTGCTCAAAAACATAAACAGCAACTGCAACCTATTGATTTCTTTGGGAGAGGCTAGTAGGCACTGAGCATGCTCCATACGAGACACTGATTTTTATTATTTTTTTATGACAAATGTAATAAATCTGATTGAGGGGGAATCTTGATCGTCACTTGTGCAGCTTTGTATCTGATTGTTTCCAGAAACGAAGAGCAGAGTTATGAATGTAGCTCTGGTTCAGTGTCTCCATAGAACTTGCTCTCTTGACTTGCTTTATGGCAAGTGTCAGAACTACACCAAGCACAGTCATTTAAGGGAACAAAATCCTTTACAAAAACAAGAGGTACTAAAGATATGTGATAGGCTAAAGTATTTTCACAAGCTTGCTAACTGCTAACAATAGAAAAAAAAACCCATCAGAATAGTGAGTGCAGCTCTGGAGTATAATACAGGATGTAACTCAGGATCAGTACAGGATAAAAATGTATGTACACAGTGACTGCACCAGCAGATAGTGACCCGCAGCTCTGGAGGATAATAAGGATGTAACTCAGGATCAGTACAGGATAAGTAATGTATGTACAGTGACTGCACAGCAGAATAGTGAGTGCAGGCTCTGGAGGATAATACAGGATGTAACCAGGATCTGTACAGGATAAGTAATGTATGTACACAGTGACTGCACCAGCAGATAGTGAGTGCAGCTCTGGAGTATAATACAGGATGTAACTCAGGATCAGTACAGGATAAGTATGTATTAACACAGTGACTGCACCAGCAGAATAGTGAGCGCAGCTCTGAGTATAATACAGGATTTTAACTCAGGATCAGTACGGATAGAATGTATTACACAGTGACTGCACAGTAGAATAGTGAGTGCAGCTCTGGGGTATAAAACAGGATGTAATCAGGATCAGTAAGGATAAGTAATGTATGTACAGTGACTGCACCAGCAAATAGTGAGCGCAGCTCTGGAGGATAATACGGAGGGTAACCCCGGATCAGTACAGGATAAGTAATGTATTTTACAGTGACTTGCACCAGCAGAATAGTGACTGCAGCTCTGGAGGATAATACAGGATGTAACTCAGGATCAGTACAGGATAAGAAATGTATATATAGTGACTGCACCAACAGAATCGTGAGTGCAGCTCTGGGGATAATACAGGATGTAACTCAGGATCAGTACAGGATAAGTAATGTATGTACACAGTGACTCAACCAGCAGAACAGTGAGCGCAGCTCTGGAGTATGATACAGGATGTAACTCAGGATCAGTACAGGATAAGTAATGTATGTACAATGACTGCACCAGCAGGATAGTGAGCCCAGCTCAGGAGGATAACTCAGGATATAACTCAGGATCAGTACAGGATAAGTAATGTATGTATAGTGACTGCACCAGCAGAATAGTGAGTGCAGCTCTGGAGGATAATACAGGATGTAACTCAGGATCAGTAAAAAGGATAAGTAATGTATGTACCAGTGACCCCAACCAGCAGAAAGTGGTGCAGCTCTGGAGTATGATACGGGATGTAACTCAGGATCAGTAAGGATAAGTAATGTATGTACAATGACTGCACCAGCAAAAATAGTGAGTGCAGCTCTGGAGTATAATCCCAGGATTGTAACTCAGGATCAGTACAGGATAAGTAATGTATGTACAGTGACTGCACCGGCAGAATAGTGAGTGCAGCTCTGGAGGATAATACAGGATGTAACTCAGGATCAGTACAGGATAAGTAATGTATGTACAGTGACTGCACCAGCAGGATAGTGAGCCCAGCTCTGGAGGATAACACAGGATTTAACTCAGGTTCAGTACAGGATAAGTAATGTATGTACAGTGACTGCACCAGCAGAATAGTGAGTGCAGCTCTTGAGGATAATACAGGATGTAACTCAGGATCAGAAACATGATAAGTAATGTATGTACAGTGACTACACCAGCAGAATAGTGAGTGCATCTCTGGAGGATAATACAGGATGTAACTCAGGATCAGTACAGGATAAGTAATATATGTATAATGACTGCACCAGCAGAATAATGAGTGCAGGTCTAGAGGATAATTTTCTGATCTTTTGATTTTCATCTCTTTTTCTTTGTGCATTCCTATCGCACCATGTAGCGAGCAGCAGTCTGGTTTCCTTCTCTCTGCACATTTCGGAGGAGGCCGTCTCCATATCTTAGCTTCATCTTAATATTTAAAAGCCTAATCTCTGGTTATAAGACCATCAAAAAATTTAAATGCGCTGCAGCTCCAGAATGAAAATATAAAAAAAAATGGACTCCGCGCAGTTCAATCAAAACAAAAGTTCTTCCATAAATGATTTTGGTTCCAGAGCAAACAGATGTCGCTGAGTCGTGCCTATCAAGTTTACTGCCGACTGCGAGGAGCGATCCCCAACCAAGGATGAATATTAATGACTCCTCGTGCAGAATTTACGCGTCGGACGACTTCATGATTATTTTATTGTTTGGGATTTCTTCCCTCCGTCTCCCTTCTCCATCCGCCTTCATTAAGGATTCGGTCCCGCCCCGGGCTTCCCCCGCCCCCTCTGCCATTTCTCGTCCGCGTTTTTCCGTGGGGCCCCTCTTCAAAACTTTTTGAAGGAATTTTTAACCCATATTCACTTTGGGACAAAAAATTTTATTTAAAACCCCGTCCTTTTAACAGTTTAACCCGGGGGACGCTGAAAAATGCAGAAGTCACTGACCTGAGGGTCGACGATAGGACCTGCATAATGGAGCAGATGCCGTCCCCTATAGAACGAGGTACCAGGCCTTGTATCCACAATGAGGAACTCTGTATAGTATAGATTTGCCTAAAAAATAAAAAAGGGGATTTTTTTTTGTCAAAAATGATAAATTTTGGATCAATTTTAGCCCCTTATTTTATTTTAGAATAAAAAATTTGGGGCACGAATTTTAGTCTCGGAACAATTTGTAGGTGAATATAGGGCCAAATCAAAAAGGTAAGACCCTGGCAATTTTGGGGAAAATTCCCCCAGTAAACCCATTTTCTTTTGAATATTGAGTCCTTAAAGGATTGCTCCCCTGTGGTTTACAACCGCAGCAGGGTTTTAATTCATACTTCCGTTTTTTTTGGTCAGGTGTAGGGGTTCTAAGGGGTAATTACTATTAGATGCATTCCCCCTAAGTAAGTCAATATTAGTTGATTGTTTTTGCACCTTTTTCACTTTTCCACATAGGCTAGGTGCCTTGCCTATCCTTTTTTACGGGCTCGGGGGTGGAGCTGGGGTCACTGCGGGATGAATAACCCACCCTGAATCAGAATAAAGTCCCCAGTATTCCCAAAAATGCCCCCAAAACAGAATGGGGCTTACTGGGGGAACTCCCAGGTTGCAAAACCCTTTCGTTAGCTCGGGAAACTCCAAAGTGCCAACGTGGTACCAGTGGAACAAGCAGAGGCGGTAATGGGGTCACAGGGAAAGAGGTCAGGGCGAGAGTGGTCAGGAACACGTAGCAGGGGCCAAACCAGGACACATGGAATAACAGCAATGTAGCACAAACTGAAGGGGGGAAACCCCAAAAAATTTTGGGGGGTTTCAACGGGGGATAAATTTACAATAAGGGGTAAAAGGGGGGGGGTGATGGTGGGTTGAGGGGCCCCCTGGCCCTTTTAAAAAATTGGGGAAAAAGGGGTGGGAAATGTTAAAGCTGGAAACAAAGCGAAGGAGAGAACAGAAAAAATTCCTTGGTAAAACCCCCTGTAGATAATATTTAGGCCCCGGGGGGTAGGCCCCCTTGCCCCGTTATGTAGGCCCCTGTAGGTGATTATATAGGTTCCTTGCAAATAAATATATGGTTCCCTGTAGGTTTTAAATAGCCCCCCTGTGGGCAAAGTATAGAGGCCTGTGAAAAATTATATAGGTACTTTGGGTATGTAAAACCCTTTGGTAGGTATAAAGGCCCCCCTTTGGCCCTCTGTTTTTAAAAAAAATAAATAAAAAAAAAAGATACACTTCTCCCAGTTCCCGGGCCCCAAACAAGCTTGTCCCGGTATTTGTGTTAGGGGGGTGATCCCCTCATGCCCACCTAAACAGGACACTGCCCCTGGTCCCCCTCCTAGGGCCAAAACCCCTCGGGCCCTTGGCTTAAACGTTTTTGGGTTTTAAGGGATCCCGGCGGTCCCGGGGGCATAAACCGAACATCACCCCGGGGCCTTTTGTTTTTCCTTCCTGTGGGTCAAAAGCTTTGTTTGGGCCTCATAGATTCACCGGCCCTTTATGCACTTTCTGAGGAGGTCTTTCATTTGAAACATCTCGTCCCTAAAGGGCCCCAAACTGGGGGTTTGGTAATTCATCGGGGGGCCCCCAAGCTCTGTTTTCATATTTTTTACTTATTGACCCCTGGGAGTGAAAAAGGGGGAAAAACTGGCAGTCATGTGTCAGCCCCGGGGGGGCAAGGAGGATATTTGGTTTTTTGGGTGGGGTCATCCAAATACTTGTTTCAAAAAAACTTTTTTTTCTTTGAAACACGGAAAAGTATTGTTTTTTTTCTTTTTAAGAAAAAAACCCACAAGGGGCGTTTAAATAATTTAACAAAAAAAAGTAATAAAAAATTTAAAAATTTTTCTGAAAATAAACTGAGGGGAAAATAGAAAATTTGTATTTAATTGGGATCAATAAAGAAAAAAAAAGAAAAAAATAAATTTTTTCCCGAGGACTTTTTAAAATTTAAAGGGGTGTCCTGTAATTAGTCCCCCAAAATGTTTCAAATTTTTAACCGTCAGTCCGCCCAAATTTTAAAGGGGGAAAATTTGTCACTTTTGCTGTTTGGTATCAAAGGGGTTTTTGCCAAAATGTAATGACCCAAAATAAGCTAAGGAGAAGTATTTCAAGAAAGGGAAAAAAAAATTATAGACAGCGCTAAAAGGGCCCTAACCCGGAAACCCCCCTTCCCCCCAAAAATTTTGGGTTTTTCTTGTTAATACAGTTGTACATATTATTTAAACTTTAAGGTTTAAAAGGGGCTGTAGACAAAACCCCCACTTTGATGTGGACAAAAAAAGGAAAAAAATTTATTAGAAAATTTAAGAGAGGAAAATACCCAAAATTTTAACCCAAAAGGGGCCCAACAACAACTTTCAAAAAAAATTATAGGTGAACCCCAAAGGAAAGTAACATGGGGGTGTCAAATTTGCACTATCCAATGAACTTAAGGAAGTGACAGAGGAAACCCACGTTGAAAGCAAATAAAAAAGAAAGAGGGAAATTTTTGCCAAATGCATTTAAATTTTTGTGAACTTCGGGGGACAATCCCCTTTAAAAAAAAGAGAAAAAAATGGAGTTTGAGCATTCACTCAGCTCTATGTTACAGCAACATAAAACTGAAAGAAAAAACATTGTACTTCCGTTAAACATGAAGGACTTGGTCCCCTTTGCTTAATTGTGATATTTGGTGTTTTACTTAAAGTTTTTCTTGCCATTCTGTTTTAAACTAGTCACACGCTGCAAAAATCTGATGGCATTTTAATATCACCGTACCTTGGTTTTTGGTGCGTGTTTGCGCAAAAAATGCAAATGGTTTTTGGATTTCAGTTGGCCCTCTACATAGAACTCTACTGGAATCTGACGAAAAAGAACGTTCTATTTTCTGCGAATGGTGTTTTAAAATTTTCGACAATAAAAACGAGCTGTTGGACTACACCAGATTTTCTATTGGGGTCTAGGGGGAACTGGTTACAGTCAAAAGCCGGCATTTTCAAAATACTGAACCCCGCTAAATCCACCAAAACCAGTGCGGTAGACATAGCCCATGCCATTGGTTACTAAGAACAAGGGACTGTACAGAGGCAACCACGTACCCTAGCAGTATTAATAGTACACAACCATGACATCCTCAGGGAAACTGATATGGGTAATCAGCGGGTTTATTGCTGATACTTGCTAATTTCCTGCTTCTCTGGGGTCTCTTTACCCTGCCCCGCTTCACCTTTGTTTTTTTCCCCCTTCGGGGCCAACCATGAAAATTTATTCTTATTAAAACCCCTTTTTTCTGGGGGTGTAACTAGAAGATAAAAAATTATTTCCCACCCCCCAAATAAAATTTTTTTGAGCAGGGGCACATGGAAGGCTTTAAAAGAGGAGTATAGAGTATATAGCACTAAAGTGAGAAAAATCGCTGCATCTTTATCTTCTCTACTAACATTAAATTTTGGCTCCATTCAGGAGTTTTTTCAACTGGTTTAAGCTGAAACAATTGTTTTCTTTTTTGTTATTTTCTTTTTTATTTTGTATTTTTGTATTTTTTGTCATATACGCGAAACAGCTCCCCCCCCTACAAATTACTTATGTAAATCGTTCTTATAATAACAACAATAAGATCATTGTGTATCATCCCGTGCTACTCCTTCTCAAAAAATCGTGGTGATGCTGTAATGTGGGGAGAGAGCTGGGGCTCAAGCAAGGTTACTGTGTTTTAGCAGAGCTAGTTCAACATAACTCTCCAAAGGGTTGAAGATGGCGGGTCAACCAGAAGGTAAGTGAGAGACGTATACCAGAGTCCTGAACCACCTCTACAATTTGCATACTGGAAGGAAACGGCTAAGGCATTAATTCCCAAGCAAGCCGGGCAAAGATGAGAAATTTTTGAGCCCCACAGGTTTATCCAATTTGGACTTATGCCGGGGGTACCACTAATATTTATATATATATATTATATATATAATATAATATATATATTTTATATAATATATATAATATATAATATATATTATTATATAATTATAATACATAATTAATACATTATAATATATAATATTATAATAATTTATAAATATATATATATTCATTTGAACTAGAAGTTTTCCATCCACAAAAAAAAAGCCCCATCTGGGGTTTTTTCTCTCTCTCTCTCTCTGACATAAATTCAAAAAAAACCCTTCCCCTTTTTGGGCAATTAGAACCAAAAATTTTTCTATTTGCCAAAGCGAATAAAAAAGAGAGAATTTTTAAAGGGATTTTTTTTTTAAATTTCTGCAAATCAAAAAAAAAAATTTCCCACATGGGATTACTTGCTTTTAAACAATCTGGGGCCCCCCCATATATGAAATCAGGTCCCTTTGGGGTTTCGAGAGGTTATTGGGAAATTTAGTTTAAATTTGAGCAAGCTGTGGGTGTATTTTTAGACACCCCCGAAAAAACATTTTTTCGTGAGTAAACATGGAAAGTCAAAGAAATCAGCCAAAAATCAGGGAAAGGGGAAATTTTGGACTTGCAGAGTCTGGATCATCCTTGGGTGCAATTTCCATACTTTTAAGGGCCTCATTCATTGTACAAACAAATTTTCACAAGTACAAAAAAGGAATGTCCCCCATCATACCGCCCAAAAAGACGGGTTCTGTGTCCAGAGAGAACGTGCTTTGGGCCAAATGTGATACAACCCAAAAAAAAAGAAAGACCTTTTGAAATGCGGGGAAGCTGGGAAGATTGTGTATTTTCCCCCAGTGAAACGATACTGATCAAAATGGGCGAAAGGCCCCTCTGCCCCGGAACAAGCCAAATTTTCCAAAAAAAACATAGAAAAGCCAGATTCATGTTTGTACAGGAAAAAAAGCTCTTTTTTTGGAGTCAGTCCTGTTAAAAAACTAAAATTTAAAATCTTTGGGCCAAAAGCCTTTATTACGTTGGAGGAAAGGGAAAAAGCTTGGAAGTTTAAAAACACCACCCCCAACTGTAAACACCGGTGGTGGCAGCATCTTTTTGGGGGGTTGTTTTGCTGCAGGGGGGACGGGGCCCTTTCAAAAAATAACGGCATCATAGGAAAAAAGATTATGTGGCAATATAAGCAACATCTAAAGACATCAGCCAGGAGGTTAAAGGTTGGGTGAAAAATTTGGTCTTCCAAATGCACAATGCCCTGAAGCTACTGCCAAAGGGTTTTAAAAAAGGGTTTAAAGGAGAACCAGTCAATGTTGTGGATCGGCCATCACAAACCCCTATTAAATCCTATTGAAAATTTAGGGCAAAGCTAAAAGGCCGGTGCGAGAAAACCCCCAAACATGGCTCATTTACACCAGTTTGTCAAGGGGGAAGGGGCCAAAATCCCACCAACTATTGTGAAAATTTGGGGAAGGAAAAAAAACTTTGACCCAAGCCCCTACATTCAAGGTCAAAGCACCAAATACAAATGGATGTAGGAAACTTCTACTTTAACAGAAAAAAATAAAAATCCTCAAAAAATTCTCTCTCATTATTCTGGCATTATGGCAGGAGTGTCCGTTTTGTGTATGCAGCTCCTCCGGGGTTCCCCTCACCGTTCTATCCTTTCTTCCCCCTTCTTGATAACCTACAAACAGTAGAAGAGGAAGCAGATGGAAGGGGGTAACGTGACTGTAGGATCAGACTACACAGGGTTTCCCCTTAGGGGGTTCCCTGGAACAATCGATCTCTCAGAGCTGTGGTACTATTGATAGGGTCATGAAAAAGTTTTTTAGGGTTTGTTTTTTCTTTTTTTCTATTATTTTTGGGCCACTGGGGCAATTAAGCTTAAATTTCAGAAGTCTTTCCCCTCCTTTAAGTGTCGGTTCTATGGTTTGGGGACCCTCCTTGGCCCGAATTGTCTCTGGACTAATGACGTTTAACCCCCTTTCCCTGTGCCGGGGAAAAACCCCATCCCTAACTGTGGAAATAGGTTTTCCTCAGCAGGAGCTGCAAATTTTCATCAATTTCTTTTGAGGTTTGATTAAACGTTTTTCCCGGAAGAACGGGCCGAGCCCCCGCGTGCTTGTTATTAAAATTTTACAGTCAGTGCAACCTGATTATCCCGGGGACGTCCGGAATTTGTTTTTTATCCTCCCTTTTGACAGCTTGAATCTGTTAATAATACAATGTGGAGTGTTTGCTTTTTATGCTGTGGGTATGTATATTATATGGGAGAGATTGCATACAAATTTTAATCAAATACTTGCCCCCTTTATGCTGTTAGGTTATGTTCAGACGGATCTTTGGGCATTGTGGCGCGTACTGACCGACGCGATAAACTGGGTGTTTTTTTAAAAAGAGTTCTTTCTGGCGCTCTACCCCTCCCGAACTTCCACTCTCCCCCGGGAAAATTTTTGTCACTTCTTTCTCCCCGCGGTAAAAAGCCGGTGAAAAGGGGGAGGTAAATAAAATGTCAATGAGACCCAACGACCGTACTTGCAGGGCATACTGGCGTGCAATTAGGGTGAACTACCCCGCAAAAACCCCCGTGAAACATACCCTTATAATAAAATAAAAGTCAATAAAAACGACAACAAAATAGTAAATAAAAACTAAAATATAAAAATAGACGAGGGGGAGATACTTTGCTTTGAAAATTTGCAAGAGAAGACAAAGATGAGGTGTAATAGGATCGCAATAATTTAATAATACGCTGCAATTCATAAGCTTTGTCATCAGCTTTATTAAAGGGGATTTATCGCTTCATCAGTTCGTGTGTTTCCTTGTACTTTCAGTTGCTCAGCTCCACAAATCCAAGGGAGTTTCTTCCCCTCCCGGCTGGGTGTTTCTTAACTGAAGGGGGATGAAATCATCCCCCGCCCTTCACTGTTCATGCTCGCTCCTGAGTCAGTGTGTTTATTTGAGATCGCACATCACTGCTCTCCCCCCCTCTCTGTCTGAGTCCTGGTGTCACTGTGTCGTTCCTCTCCCTATGCAGTCTTATTTTGTAAGAGCTGTTTGTTTACATACCACAGCCCTGCATTCAGTCTAGATAATCTTCTATGAACTCAGAGCACTGATCTCTTCTCCTTTCACAGATGGAGGTTTGTTACAGTTGAATCCAGTCTTCTATGAACTCATCCAGAGCAGCACAGATCTGTCTCCCTTCTATGTTTACATGCAGCAGCATTAGACACCGAGCACAATTCTGCTGTCTCCTGATTGAAGAAGCAGCTGCAGGGTTACTGTGCAGCGGCTAGCTTTGCAGAGTGAAATGTTGCCGGCCCCTTATTCTGAGTGAGAGAGGCAGGAATACTCGCTCCCGTGAATACAACGGGGGGCCAGACAGAATGTAAATTAGTAGAGCCGTCAGCCAATGAAATGAAAGGAGGAGGAATCCGACCGGCACTGGGGAACTGTGTTTACAGAAGACGAAGATAAGGCAGACAGTGAAAACAAGACAGCTCTGCTAATGACATCCAATTGCAAAGTTGCTTGTTTTCACTGTCCCCTTATTCCTATGACCATTTAATGACATGAGAAAACCCATTTAAGGGAGGAAATGGGGTTTATTTCATGGATTAGCTTTAAACATGAAGGCAATGGTAAACTAAAACTATTACCAAATACATTGTTGTTCTTTCATAGTTAGGAGCAGTTATTCTCTCCTCTTTTTGCACACAAGCTTCCCTGGTTACTGACCACTTCTCTCTGCTCTTACAGGCTCTAACTGTGGTCGGGATGAAGACTCGCTCCTTGCTATGATTCTTATTTTGAAGTAAAGGAGCTTGTTTACATTACTTACTGACAAGCTCTGAAATCTTCTGCACTGTTTTTTACAAACCTACTGCACGCTCGTCACAGTGTCAGTTAGGAATAGCAGAGCTGATATGCCAATCGCTGCTGTAGAACCACCCACAGTTTGAACAGGAAGTTGGAGCCTGAAGCTGTAGAACCACCCACAGCCTGAACAGGAAGTTGGAGCCTGAAGCTGTAGAACCACCCACAGTTTGAACAGGAAGTTGGAGCCTGAAGCTGTAGAACCACCCACAGTCTGAACAGAAAGTGGGAGCCTAAAGCTGTAGAACTGCCCACAGCCTGAACAAGAATTGAGAATATGAAGCTGTAGAAATGTCTGGAGATTGAATGGGAAGTGGGAGCATAAAGCTGTAGAACTGCCCACAGTCTGAACAGGAAGTGGGAGCCTAAAGCTGTAGAACCTCCTACACCCTGAAGAGGAAATTGGAACCTGATGCTGTAGAACCACCCACATCCTCTAAGGAAGTGGGAGTTTGAAGATGTAGAACTGCACAGAGCCTGAACAGGAAGTGGGAGCCTGAAGCTGTAGAACTGCCCTCAGCCTGAACAAGAATTGAGAATATGAAGCTGTAGAACTGTCTGGAGATTGAATGGGAAGTGGGAGCATAAAGCTGTAGAACTGCTCACAGCCTGAACAGGAAGTGGGAGTCTGAAGCTGCAGAACTGCCCACAGTCTAAAATGGAAGCGGGAGTCTGAAGCTGTAGAATCACCCACAGCCTGACCAAGAATTAAGAGCCTGAAGCTGTAGAACCACCCACAACCTAACTAGTAAGTGGGAGCCTTAATCTTAAGAACCACCAACAGCCTGAACAGGAATTGGGAGCCTGAAGCTGTAGAACCGCCCAAAGCCGGAACAGGAAGTTAGTCTGAAACTGTAGAACTGCCCACTACCTTGAACAGGAAGTTAGAGTCTGAAGCTGTAGAACTGCCTACTACCTTGAACAGGAAGTTAGAGTCTGAAGCTGGCTGTAAAGAGCAGGACCTGTAAAACAGCCACATGCGAAAATCCCTCTTTAAAAAATTACAATGTCATTTTTTTTTTTTATTTGACAATGGCAGAGAGTTGCCTGTACAAGAAGCACCTCCAGTACCGCCCACTGCCACCCCTTGCTTAAGAACAAATACCCGCCAGCTATGGCTTTATAATAAAATATAAAACATAATAAACAAAGGGAGGGAGGATGGGAAATGCTCATCCACCAGCACAAAATGTCATGTAGGCACAACAACGTTTTTTAAAAATTTTTTTTAATTTT
>JAODAL010045242.1:0-32119 GCA_025379985.1 Phyllomedusa bahiana | reverse complement strand
ATTAAATTTTAAACTGTTAATAAAGTGAGTTTTGCACCTACAAAGAGACCTGCAGTTACTAGAAAGATGTGTATCCTATAAGTTCAGGCTGCCCAATATCCAGGAAATATTTCAATAGAAAACTGTTAATAATAAAGCTATGCAATGTCTACACTAAGTCTTGGTGAACTTTATCCAGTATTCTTTATAGAGCTTGTCTATTCGTATAATACAAGATATTTTTGGCACCTTCAATTCACTTGTGGTGACTATAAAATTGCTGGATTCAAATTTAAGTGCAAGGTGGATATATCAACAAAAGTGGAATGGGCAAAATTGAAAATTAACACCTATCTGAAATGTATACTGATAATAAAAGTGGAGTTTTGCATCTAACAAAGAGACCTGCAGTTACTAGAAAAGATGTGTATCCTATAAGTTCAGGCTGCCCAATATCCAGGAAATATTTCAATAGAAAACTGTTAATAATAAAGCTATTGCAATGTCTACACTAAGTCTTGGTGAACTTTATCCAGTATTCTTTATAGAGCTTGTCTGTGTTCGCCCGCGGGGGCCCCCCTCCGCTCCCCCCCGTGACTTTACAGCAGTAGATGCTCCTTTAAAATTCTCTACCTAACTATATAAAATCTTCCAATCTCTAATCTAACTAAATTGTAAGGATCACAGCTAATAGTAGAGGTTTCTCTGTGAAGAAATATAATAATTTCGCTGAGCTGTTTGGACACAAGCAGAGCGCACGTCCTACTCCTATGAGACGCTGAGAGACACTGAGGCTGAACAGGAAACGCTGTTCTATGTAAAACGAGGTCATGTGATTTTTCCAGCCAATCGCAACCATACACATCCCAGTCATGACGTCGCACACACATCTCACCCTGCTCTATTCTGTAATCTGATTTGCTGGCCGCCAAAATTACAGGAAGCGCCGAAAAAGGCGCAATCTTAATAGATGATGCACAGATTTTAACCTAAATTATCGCATGATCTAAAAATCCGATCACCATAAAAACTGTGCGTTTTCAACTTTGTCGATAAAAATCGTCAACACTATTGATTACTTTATAAGTTAGTATCATCTACAAATATTGATTTTTAAACTGTGAAATTTCATGTGAAAGATCTTTAATGAATTTTTAAAAGGGAAAAGGGCTCAATTTCCCCCCTTTGGGTACCCCATTAGAAAACAAAGTCCAATCGGTATGTCCCAAAAATCCCCCCTTTGTTTTCTATACTAGGCCAGAAATACCATTTGCAAATTTTTTCCCCCGGCCCCAAGATTCAAATCTACTTCCCAAATTTTAGGGCAAGTTTTAAAATGATTTAAAAAAAATTAGATATATACACCCAATCCCTCACCCAATCCAGTCTAAATGCCCTTCATAGAACTGATGAGATTATTTTTTACGAACCGATCTTCAAAAACCCAATGCGGGAATGGTAATACATTTATTTTCGTGAGATGCTATAACATCTCTTAAAAAACCTTGAAACTCTTTCTACAACAAAGGGGTGTAAAACTTACCTTTCTTATTTCCGGATACTTTTTTTAATTTGGGCCCCAAAAAATTTGCATGGGGTGACATATCCCGTTCTTTCAGTCCATAAATTTTTAGAAAGGGGCCCTTTCTATCAAAATTTTAAACCGGAACAAGGGTGATTTGTGTATTTTAATCTTTTTAAGGTGGAGCTACACTTCTTCTTGGGTTAGACAAGAAACATTAAAGGTAGAGTTTACCTATCCCTTGCCTTAAACGAAATGTTTTTTTCCCCTCGGTAAATAAGTAGAGAAAAAAATTTTTAAAAGGGTTTTTGCTTTTCATCAACCCCCACTACAAAAAATTCCCCACTATTTTAAAAAGGGCCAACATTTTCCTTTTATTTCTTTTTAACTATTTATATAGTTAAAAAATATTTTGGGAGTTGCTTTACCCCTTTTTGGGCAATAGCCCTTCTGCTCTAGCTTTGCGTTTTTATTTTATTTTAATATTTTTTTTTAGTGTAGTTTTTTTTTCCCTCTTTACTCCCCTCTGTTTAGAGTTTAAATGCTTTTTTTTAGTTATTTATTGCCTCCTTTTATATCTCGTTGATCCACTTTTGGCTTTTTCCTTTTCTAATAATTTTATTTCCATAAGGTATGTCCCTCTTACAGTGGGCTTAAGATTTTTTAAAGATCCCCCATTTATTATCTGTTTTTTTTATTTTAAACACCTTGGGCCACAATATAAAATGGTCTGTTTTTAAACTTCTTTTTTTTTCCCTAGCAACCAAACAGAGCCCCCCTTTCTTTTTCCCGAGCACTTTATAAAATGAAAGGGGTACTGTGATTGGTTTCTATGGGCAACAAAGAGAGTTTTAGACCTAGACAGTTTTCATACGTGTGGCCCCTTGTCGCAGTCAATACAGTTTAGGGCCTCTCTAAGCAAATTAAAATTAGCCTTCCTGAAATTCAATGTTTTTGTGGCTCCTCAACAAAAAAATTTTTGTTCATCCCCATTTCCCAGGTCCCCAAACCCGACCTTTATTAATCTTCAGGTTTTTGCAATATTTTGTCCAGAAAAGCCATCCCTTAGGGGGCTCCTCACCCAAAAAGGGAAAAAGGGAATTATCTTTAGTTATTGACAAAAAACCGTTTACTTTATGAGAACAACGGTTTCAGTTTCCCCCCTTTTGTCTGGTAGTTGAAGTACATAATAAACCTCATTTGATTGAAGCCTCATCTATTTTTTGAGAGTACTTCTTTTGGGATTGTTATATTTGGGTGCCATGCAGACCCCCATTGAATTTTATTATTTTTTTACCCCCAAGATATCTACCCCTAATGACTCCTGTGTTTTTTTCCTATTCTATATTCTTTAAAATGAAGTTCAACAAGATTTTAATAAAAACATTTTAAACCCCCCCTTCTGTTTTTTTTGATCTCTTCTAAATAAAATGAACCTGAAGTTTACCAAAACCCTCATGGCCCATCCATCCAAAAACAGAAGACAGGTAACCGGTTTTCCCCGGGGGTTTAAAAAGATGGGGGTCACCGGCAGCCCTCCGCTTATTTTCCTAACATGCAGAAAGGATCCCCCCAGCCCGGGGTTTGGGAAATTTCAGGGAAAAACATGAAAAATAAAATGCGGGCGAGTGGTCCAGCGTTGTAGAAACTTAAAATTTATTGAATCCCTTCACAATGCAAAGAAAAAAAAACGGCAATAACCGACTCTTTTTCGGGTGCAAAAATTCACCCTTTTTTAAAGGGCTCTAATAAAAATGTTCCTATGTTATTTAAAAAAGGGGGTTTCCCAGTTTCGTCAATATGACATCAAAACCCTTTCTTTTTTAATTTAAAAAAAAATACTATTTAAAACATTTTTTGCCTATTAAAAATTTTCAAAAATTTTTTAAATCTTTTATATAAAACCCCTCTTTATGTAAAATGTTTTTTTTTTCCCAATTGAAAAACCTTTGCATAACTTATTGGTATATTTTTGAAAAATTCGTTCCCGGGGTTCTTTCCCCCGGGGTGCTTTGTCTGTAATTCCGGGAAACCTTTAAGTTTCCCTTAGTCGCACCTTCTTTGTCCAATCACCTCCTCTTTCGATGCTCCACTTTTTCTATACATACAAATGCAAAGCTCTGATAATTCCATTCGTGTTTTTCTAAAAAGTGTTAAAGCACCGAAGTTGTATTTGTCTCTTTTTAATATCCAATTTTACATGTTCCGCTATACGTGTCTTTAGTGCTTTCTTATCGCTGCTGCCACATACAAAAGATCACCAGGATTTGCAATTGTTTGCCCGTATACCACATGTATTCTGTGTCACAATTGATGTATCCTCTTTATTTGATATTCTTCTTGATCGTTATAATTCTTTTTATCTTTAAATTTTTTGTGTTGTATACTGGCCATATCTATGCATCTTCCTACACTCCACATGGAAAACAAAACCTTCTGCGATAACCACATTTTGTTTTGTTTTTTACTGCTAAAATCACTCAAGATGTTTTTCATTGCAATAGTTACATTTCTTTATGTTTGCATAGTACTCACTCTATCTATTATATTGATAATTTGTTCATCCGGGGATCTTAAGATATTTTGTTTTATAAATATCCTTTTTATGTCCTTCAAATTGGTGGTTATATGTGGTAGAGAAAAAACAGTGTGTTTCTCTGCATTTATCCTTCCTTTTTGTTTTTGTTAGGATAAAACAGTTCCTCTTTGTGTTCTATTTTCTATATTTCTTATAGCTCTCTTTTGATTTGTGTAATCTTTATCATCCTCTTCAGTCATCTCGTTTCCAACAATTTTTTGTTCTTTTTGAAAATCCTTATGTGCTGTGCATGCTCTTTTTGCTCATTAGCTCCCCTAGTGTATAGAATTTCCAAAGCTATGTGTGAATGGCAGCTATCCGCTCTGAGTGTGTATTAACACTTATGGCTGTCGGTAAACGTTGTCTTACCATGGATTTATCAAAATCTCCTATCTAGCATGATGTCATGGAAGGGATTTTTTTTTTGTCTACTGATATTGATGGGTAAACCTCCTCAAATTACATGAAATTAGAATCTGATATACTGTATGATCTCCGGTATGGGACCGCAAATCATGACCCCAAACTATAAGGTTGTCATAATGTAGCGCCGATAACACAGAGACACAGTGCAGGAAACATGGATTATCAAACTGAACATGAAATGGTGCTCACCTATGCCCATATATAAGTTTGCTATCACGGATGGCGAGGATGTCGACCCCATAGGACCCCATCTAATTGGATGTAGTAAGTGTCATCAAATCTCTGAAAAAAACTTATTTTTTACTAGGGAATTCTATGCTTTCCAAAAGAAACTGATTAAGACCTCTCGACATATTGGCTAAATTTATTCGATGTACTCTATGGCTGGGCAAAAAATGTAGATCTAGGGGAACTATTGGAATTTAAGCTTACTTACATCCAACCTCCCAACCATGGTTATAAATTTTGGACCAGGAGCTGATACTCTTGAATTGCTTGCAGTACCGAAGTACTATCTTTTAGATTATCCGGGACAGTACTTACTAGTGGCTGGAGGAATTTTATCTTCGCAAAATTACTTAATCTTTCCATAAGAGCTCGTTATTACTGGAAAACTATTAGACGCATGTTTGGAAGGAAATTGATCTTTGTGAAGTTTGAGGGGTACCATCAAATAGAGTATAGGTATCTTGTAGCATTTATTATATCTAAACCTATTTTCTCTGTTTATCTCATTCAGGCTCCAACTTCACTCCCTCGTCCAATAATTTTCTCAAATTTTTTTGTATGCTAGTCATTGGATTCTGTCTTAGTTTCGATATGTGTTGTATCTTCCAAAATATCCAATAATTGCTTTATTGTATGGTCTCATCATCCTTTAACACTGTTAACCCTCCTTTCCGCCTACCTGTTGAAAAAGGTTTTTATTTTTCTTTTAGTTCTTGTATAGCTTCACCGTTCCTGTTTACTAATATTATTTAGATTTTTTTTGTTATTATTTTTCTTTAATAATTTGCGTAAGTCTCTTTCCATTGTCATCTGGAAGGCGCCCATGGTGTTAACTCTTATTACGATCAAAAAGAATATCAAATAAAGGGATTCATCAATTGTGACACAGATCATGTGGTATACGGCATACATTGCAAATCCTGTGATCTTTTGCTATGGTGGCTCGCAGCATAAGGAAAGCTAAAGGAACGTCATAGCGGAACAATGTACATGATTATTAAAACAAGAGACAAATAACTTCTGGTGCGGTTTTTTTAAAACTCTTTTTAGAAAAGTATATGCATAATCTTGGCATTTGTAAGGTTTTATGAAAAGTGGAGCGTTCGAGAAGAGGAGTGATTGGATCAAAAGTAGGTGCAACTATGGGAGGCATATGGATCCTGGAATTACAGTCAAGAGCACCAGCGGGAATGACCTCCGCAACGACTTTAGTCATATATATACCCAATAAGTTAGTGGCAGAATGGGTTATCATTGAAAGTTATACATCTACATATAGAGGTATATATATAGATATTAAATATATGAGAATTTTCAAATTGGCAATATATGTTTTAAATACGTATGTTTTAAAGGGTTAAAAAGAAAGGGATGTGATGTTTATGTTGGACGAAAACCAGGAACCTCCCTATTTACGTAACATAAGGAACCCATTTGTTAGGCCGTGAAAAGGGTGAATTTTTTGCACCCGAAACGCGTCGGTTATTGCCGTAATTTTTATCTTTGCATTGTGATGTATTCAATAAATATCAAGTTTCTACGAACGCTGGATCCACTCGCTGCATTCATTTTGCTTGTTTTTCATGAAATTGCCAAGCCCAGGACTGAGTGGCTAGGATCAGTGCTGCTTCGTTATAGGAAACTAAGCGAGGGCTGCCAGGTGACAAAGATCAGCAATCAAGGTGAGCCGGTTCATGTGCTTCTGTTTGTGATTAAGTAAAGTCAGTCCTTTGGAAACCGGTGAAGTTTTAACTTTAAACTACTTATTACACACACAGTGAGGGATTACTATTACTATAGGCGCCCCGCTAGAAGGACGATTATATATTATGCCAAGATACTGTTTATAAGCATTTGCACTAAAACACATGCAGAGCAAAGCACACAACAAAGAACCGTGATTATAGTTGATGTATCTTGTGAATATGGATAGAGAGACAAAAGTTGCGCACAAATGTTTGGAACATAACTATAAACACGATAGAAGATAAAACTAATTTAAAAGAATGTATAAAGAAATTGGAAAAAGTGCTAATTAATGAAACAAATTATGGTGGGATCGCGTAACTCTCTAATACCTACCTGGAAAAGAATATCAGACACGGGGTCTAAGAAATTTTTAAAGTTACCCAACCTTTCGTTTATAACAGAATTCATCATCAAATGGAACCAAGTTCTAACTGAGTGCTATACGAATTTGATAAAATTAATCATAGAGTTGAAAGCAGATAAACTTTTGGAGTACAAGAACAAATTAAGAATTTGAAATGTGGAGGTGCTGAAATATAAGGAAGATCCGGATTATGAGAAGCTTCAAAACACATCAAATTATATACAAAAATAGAAGGATTGATTATGGACACAAAAAACAAAAATACCACAGAGACGTTAAAACGATTATGAAAATAATTAAAATATATACAGGAAAAAAGACCACCAATACAGACAGTCAGATCAAGATAGCAAATTTAACACGCAAGAAGTTTCTCGGAAATTGATCACACTGAACTCAGGAACTTCAGATTCAGATGCGACTTCAGTGGAAAGAAAAGCAGTGAGAGGACAGAACAAATCAAAAGGAAATAACATGCAAGACAATATGAGGAGAAACATCTACCTCTAAGCAAGCAAAAAAAACGGGGGGGCAGAAAGCAAAAAGTAAACACGGAGAATTGACAGAAAACAAAACACAAGATGAAGAATATAAGTTACTGAGTATGCCTACCGCCATATACTTCTATCAGAGGCTCAAAAAGAAGGTGTTTCAAAAAGTACTTAATTTTTGCCCCAACTAAGGATATCCAGTTATTTGATGTTATGTTGGACATAAATAAATTTGTAAGATCACTACTGTAAAAGAGCTTCTTGAGGAACAAGAAGATTTATCTAGGGGAGTAATAAATCAACAGGTCAAGGAAATGGAATGACAGAGTCAGTAATGAGTATGACTATGTATTATTTAAGTGAGAACTACTGGCTCTTTTCTCATTAATGGAATTACAAAGGAAAATGAAGACAGGGAAAATAGATAACAGTAACATCACCCTAAGATTACATAAACCCCATATTTTTACCCCATAAATCGTGAGGTTAACACCATGGACGCATTCCAGGATGTGACCAATGGAAAGAGGACTTACGCAAATTATTAAAAGAAAAATATTACAAAAAATTAAATAATATTGAAACTAAACAGGAACGGGAAGCTATTACAAGAACTAAAGAAAAATAAAAAACTTGTCATAAGGAGGCGGACATGGGAGGGTTAACAGTGGTAATGGATGATAAAACTATACAATAAAGCAATATTGGAAATTTTGGAAGATACCAGTACACATATAGAATAATAAGACTGAAATCCAATGACTAGCCATACAAAAAATTTGAGAAAATTATTGGACGAGGAGTGAAGTTGGGTGCCCTGAATGATAACAGAGATAAAATATTTGGATATAGGATAATGCTCCAAATACCTATACTCTTATGAGTACCCAAACTTCACAAAGATCAATTTCCTCAAACATGCGTCCAATAGTTTCAGTAATAAAACAGCTTATGGAAAAGAGTAAGTAATTTTGTTGATAAATAACTCCAAGCCACTACGTAAGTTACTGTCCCGGGATACTCTAAAAGATAGTTACTTCGGTACTGCAAGCATTTCAAGAGTTCACCTGGTCCAAAAAAATTATACATGGTGGGATTGGATTAGTAAGATTATATTCCAATATTCCCAGATCTAATTTTGCAGCCCTAGAGTTTCATATGAATAAATTTAGCCAATATGGAGAGTGGTCTTAATCGTTCTTTGGAAAGCATAGATTCCTAGTAAAAAATTAATTTTTTTCAGATTTTGATGACACCTTACTAAATCCAATTGATGGGGGTTACTATGGGTGCGACATCCTAGCCATCCATAGTTAAACTTCTATTGGCTTGGTGGGAGCACCATGTCATGTTCAGTGTTGATATCCATTTTTCACTGTGTGCTCTGGTATGGGCGCTACATTGATGACATCCTTATTAGTTTGGGGTCCTGATGTGGCGTCACATACCGGAGTTCATACGTATATCAATTCTAATTCATGTTATTTTGAGTTTACACATCAATATTCATAGAACAAAAACCTTTCCTTGACATCATGTAGAAGGAGATTTGGATAAATCAAGGTACAAGACAACTTGTACCGAAAGCCCAAAGTGGTAATAACAACACTCAGAGCGGATAGCTGCCATTCAACCATACTTTGAATTCTTATAACTCAATAGGGGAGCTAATAAAGAGCAAATAAGAGCATGCACGCACATAAGGATTTCAAAAAGAACAAAAAAATTGTGGAAACTAGATTGAATGAAAGAGGATATAAGATACACAAATAAAAGAGCTATAAGAAAAATAAGAAAATAGAACACAAAGAGATCTGTTACCTATCCTACCTAAAAACAAAAAGGAAGGTATAAATGCAGAGAAACACATTTTTTTCTCTACACCCATATAAACCCAATTTTGAGGACATAAAAAGGATATTTTATAAAAACATAAATATCTTAAGGCAGGGATGAACAATTAGCAGTATAATAGATAGAGGAGTACGTATGCATACAAAAAAGAAATGTAACTCTATGGCAATGAAATGAACATCTAATGGAGTTTTGCAGTAAAGACAAAACAAAATTAGTGGTTATCCCAGAGGGTTTTTTCCCTTGTGGAGGTAGGGAGATGCAATGTATGCCAGTATCACAATCCAAAAAATTTAAAGATAAAAGAAAGTATTACGATCAAAAAAGAATATCAAATTATAGGATTTATCTATTGTGACACAGATTCATGTGGTATACGGCTTACATTGCAAATCCTGTGATCTTTTGTATGTGGGCAGCGCATAAGAAAAGATAAAGACAGTATAGCGGAACATGTACATGATATTAAAAAGAGTCAATATACTTCTGGTGCGGTTAAACACCTTTTAGAAAAAACCACGAAGGGAATTATGCAGTGCTTTGCATTTGTAGGTATAGAAAAGTGGAGCAATCGAGAAGAGGAGTGATTGGGACATAAGAAGGTGCGACTAAGGAGGAATATTGGGGATCCTGGAATTACAGACAAGAGCACCAGCGGAATGAAA
Source organism: Phyllomedusa bahiana (assembly GCA_025379985.1). Classification (NCBI taxonomy): domain Eukaryota; kingdom Metazoa; phylum Chordata; class Amphibia; order Anura; family Hylidae; genus Phyllomedusa; species Phyllomedusa bahiana. The sequence continues at coordinate 22,263 of JAODAL010045242.1, read as the reverse complement.
CCTCAGCAACGATTTAGCATATATATACCAATAAGTAGTGCAGAAGGTAATCATTGAAAAGTATACATCGCTACTGTGGTAGAGGTTATATATAGAGATTAAATATATGAGATTTTCAATAGGCTAATATATGTTTTTAACATACGTAGGTTTAAAGGGTTAAAAAAAGAAAGGGATGTGATGTCATATGTGACCGAACAGGAAACATCCCTATTTAAGTAACCATTAGGTAACCATTTGTATAGAGCCGTGAACAAGGGTGAATTTTTGCACCCGAAACGCGTCGGTTATTCCCGTATTTTTTTCTTTGCTTTGTGAAGTATTTAATTTAAATTTCCCCAAGTTTTTTCAAAACGCTGGACCCAAACCCCGTGAAATTTTTTTTGCATGTTTTTAAACTCACCCACCCCATTTTCCCATTTAAACCCCCCTAGGTCATATTTTTCTTCTGAAATTTAAATAGTTCTAGTTCATTTATTTTTGTTGAGAGACTTTTTGGCCCATTGGCACCAAATTCCCCCCAAACCCCCTCCCCCCATGATTTATAACTAATTCCCAGCCTCTATTTTCACTTTATTGTTTGTATTGTGTAGCTGCCCTCACATCCTTCCCTGGGTTTAAATTTTTAATTTTTCCCTTAAAAAATTTCCCCCGGCCCTTTCTGCCCCCCAAATTCCAGCTCCCAACCTCCCCCATTTCAGTGGGGCCCGTTCCTAGCATAGAGTTGTACCCAAAAAGAAGTCAGTCCAGTTCTAAAAAAACCCAAAATTTCCCTTTTTCCCTACACAATTTTTTTCCCTGGCATAAACTGAAAATTATTTTAACACCATTTCCAAATTACAAAAATGTACAGTTATGTAAAAAGTGAGGGAAAAGTTTTAGGTTTCCTTTTACTTATACAGTGATTTTTGGTGAGACAGATAGTAAATTGTTCTAATGCCGATGCACATTTAGAAAATAAAAAAAAAATTCAATATTTAAACCCAAAAAAAATTAAACAATAAAGTCCACAGAATTTTGAATCTTCTTCTTCATTTTCTTCTCATTCATCTTCATACAGAGGGACATCTCTTTGTTCTATAGTCCACTTCAAAGCTAACAACATTTATATCCATCAAATCAGGTCAATTTAAAAACAATCTACCCATTCACTAATACAAGAAATTAGGCAAATTGGAAAACATAGGTCCCTTTAATTGAATATAAAATTTGGTCCTAAAGTTAAAAAGGGCCCTCAGGATGCAATTTTTTTAAAATTTTTAAAATTGGTTTTTTCCCTTTGGGGGACTTTGTATTTTGAGTATGGGTTCAACATACAATATCCCAGTTCTGAAAAACTTTTTTTTTTGGTAAAACCTTGTAGAAGTGGAATGCTGAAGTGTTTGGGCCCTATTTAGGCCCCCTTGTACAGTACAGTGAAGGTACATGTTTTGTATTGCTCTTTCGGTCCCAAGGAAACGGCGGCTCCCTTTGGGCCCAAACAGGGGGGGGACACATTTTTTTTTTTTTTCTGGTACATTATGTATAAAATACATGTTAAAAGGGAATTTCCCCTTTCTTGGTTTGAGAGTGATTTCCAGCGGTTTCCTCCTGATGTAAATATTTTAAAAGCCCTTGTTTTTCTGTATTATTTTAATCTGTTTTAATTTTTCTTTCGTTTTTTTTTTGAATTACTTTAAAGGGCAACATTTCGGGGGCCCTTAAAAAAAAAATTTAATTTTTTTCCCCCATAGAGTTTTTAGTTTCCAAAGGGATAATTGGTTTAAAACATTAATTTTTACCCGGGAAAAACCAAATTTAATTAATTTTATGTTGGGTGACCACTGTATTAAAATTATTTGGAAGGTTCATATCACTAGGGAAAAGTGTATCCAATTGATGTATTTACCTGACCTCCTTTCAGCAATCATGTACTGCATCACCTTTTTCCCCCAGTCCCAAAACCCATGATAAAAAACCCTGGAATTTTATGACAAAAAGCTAGGGGTCTTTATCAAAAAATTTTTAAACACTGGTAAACCCTTTTTTCCATATTTAAATATTTGTTCTTTGTTTGTTTATCTATAACTTTACCTTATTTGTGATCACTCCTATATTAACTAGGCCACAATGACAACCCTATATTTTAAATCACATACATACCAATGCTTGATATAATTTTTCCCAAAGTTGTTAAATGAAGAAATTTAACTTTTAAAATTAAGACATTGCAATTTAAACTAAATTTGCATTGAAAAAGGGAAAACCTGACCTTGGTTATCCTGCAGGCCCAAATATTTCCCTTTGAAAAGGTTTAAAAGGGTTTGAAAAAAACAAAAGAATGTCTAAAACTTTACCCCCAAAAGGTCTAATCAGTTGCAGTAAGAAGAATCCACAGGATCTGAAAATATTTAGCGCATCATTTAATCTTATGTGTCACATTTAGAAATATGCACCAGCTGTCACAGCATTCAAAAGGGGCAATGGAAGCATACAGTATAAACGCTACAAAAAGTTTTTGTATACACAAGACTTGTGCAAAGATTAGCAATTTTTGTAAGCCAGAAGACAGGGGTATAATGTATGATAAATTCCCTCCTATTATTCCATTAGGAACAGAAATCCATCAGTACATGCAAGCACGAAGGCGCAAAAATGGCTTTTCAGTTTAAGAACCACAACAATAACTTCCCCAATCCCGGGAAAGGGAAAGTGGGGAAAGTGTAATGGACTTATGGATTTATTTGGTTTAAGTGGGTTAGGCTTAAAACTCCTTTGGGCAGAGGTAAAAAACGGACACCAAAGGGGCCCCCTTTTCCCAAAATTGGACCCCCACAGTGCAGTTTGGACTTTTTAAAACTATAACGACCCATTGGGTTTCCGTTTGGTGCCCAATTTATTAAAACCGGTTTGGGGCGTACGGGCCCTCCCCTTCATTTGCCCAAAGCTTTAAAACTGTTGTAAGACAGATACATTTGTTAAATTGCTGGACACATAACCAGTAAAGCTACTAGCCTTTATCTGTAATGTAGGTAATATTCATTTTCTTGTCCTGATGATGCACACATTTTTTTTCGTTTCCCCTGATTCTGCATTTTTTGGGGTGAAAAAGGGGATTACAACCCTTTTGCTAATCTGTTGCTGAGAAACCACTTTAGCTCACTTTGGTAACTAATCCTATTAGCAGAATTGAAAAATAAAATAGCTGTATGGAAACAATGCTGTCCTGCCTGATACGGTCTGTTTAACTCCTCAGCACGGTTAAAAACATGCTTAAGACATATTTTGCATGTTATAAAAACTTACTCTGGTTTCACACATTGCATTTTGATGTGTTTTCAATGACATCTTTTGTAGAAGTTTTCTTTTGAGAAGGGCACTGTGGCTAGATGGTAGTATAAATGCTATAGTATAATATAAAAATATCTGAATCTATAAGTTTGTTTTTTGATGTGTTTACATTTTTGTGGTAAATGGGAATTTTTATTGAAAATACAGCATTTTCTGGAAATTTCATTTCCAATTTTTAAAATTTAAAACCCCACCCTTTAGAAAAAAAAAGCATTTAAAAAAGGCATTTAAAAATGTTTTGTAGGGCCCCAGCTGTCCCTATAGGTTTTATAAGGGCATGGTATATTTAAAAAAAAAAAAAAACTACAGTTTTTAATTTAAAAAAAATTAAAAAAAACAGTTTCTAATCATTATCATCAGTTGTCTCTTAAAATTAGAATGACGCCCATCAAGTTTATGTTCACATGGACAAAAAAAAAAGGGGACTCCTTCATTAAAAAAAGAAAAATTTCCCCAATGTCAATGAAAAAAACTTGAAACCCCCAAAAAATAAAAATAAATTTAAAAATTTAATAAAAATCAACTTACTAAAATCATACATTGCGTTTGAATTGTTGCTCAATTAAAAAAATAACAAAATAATAATAAAACTTGCCTGGACAAGAATGATGGTAACCCCCAAAAAAAAAATTGGAAAATATTTCACCATAGGGGAAAATGCCCAAACTAAGGTATTTCCTGTAATTGGCCCTCTAGTTTTATTCAAAACCTATAATCAATCAATTTGCCTATTTAAAGGGTGAAAAGTAGTCACTGTGTTGTTTGGTATCAGTACCACACTGAACGCAAAGGAAGCTAAGGAGAGAGTTGTCTCAGGAGGTTACAAAGACAATTATAGACAAAAAAATGTTAAAGGGTAAAGTCTATACAACCATCTCCAAACAGCTTGAAATTCCTGTTACTATTGTTGCACATTTTATTTAGAAGTTTGAGGTCTATGGGATTGTAGAACCCAAACCCCCCTGGTTTTGGGCCCCAAGAAGGGTAAATTTATGCAAATTGAAAAGGGGGGCAGATAATACAAATGGTAACCAAAGAGCCAATAACAACTTCCAAAGAGATTAGAGATGAACTGCAAGGTAATGGTACATTATGCACTGTTTTTTCCAAAGTGGATTTAATGGAAGACAACCAAGGAGGAAACCACAAATCAAAGCAAATCATTAAAAAGCAAAATTGCAATTTTCCACGATGCATATTGATAAGCCACAAAGCTTCTGGGAGATTTTTCTAAGGAAAGATGAGACAAAACTGATGCTTATAAAGAAAAGAACATTGTTCCTACTGTTAAAATATGGAGGAGGCTTGCTTATGGGACTGATTTGCTGCATCTGACACAAGGAGCCTCATGTATGAAAACTGTCTAGGTCTTAGACTTTCTTTGTTGTCCATAGCACCAATCAGATCTCCCCTTTCATTTTTTAAGAGCAGTATATGAAATGAAAGGGGAGCTCTGATTGGGTGCTATGGGCAACAAAGAAAGTCTTAGACCTAGACAGTTTTCATACATGTCGCCTAAGGAAAGCTCAAGACTATCAAGGGATTTTGGAGTCCTGTGTTAGAAAGCTTGATCTCAGTCGCAGATCATGGGTCCTCAAACAGGATAATGACCCAAAACACAGCTTAAAAACATCCAAGAATGACTGAGAGCAAAGCATTGGACTATTATTTAATGGCTTCCATGAGTCTTGATCTAAATTCTATTAAACATCTGTGGAAGATGCTGAAACATACAATCTGGAGAAGGCACCTTCACACCTGAGACAGCTGGAGCAATTTGCTCATGAGGAGTAGGCCATAATACCCATGGACAGGTGCAGAAGCCTCATTGAGAGTTATAGAAATGGTTTGTTTGCTGTGATTGCCTTAAAAGTTGTGCAACAAAATATTAAGTTGAGGGAACCATCATTTATATCCAGGCCAGTTTTAGTAGTTTTTTCTTTAAAATTTTTTGATTGAACCACAATTGAAAAGCAATGTTTAATTTTCATTAGTCGATTTTTAGTAAATTTTAATTCATTAATACTTTTGTTAGTTTCAAGCTATGTTAGTGACAATTGTAGTTTTTTATTTCTTTAACAGAAGGATACCAACAATTATGTCCTCATTTACGTGTTCTAACATGGCTGAAGAGTCCAATATCGATCTTGGACAGTGGAAGCAAGAGATTCCATTTGGGTGTTGCTTTTGCAAATCTGAGTTTTTTTTTCACTTTTCTTTCATTTTCTTTTGTCTATCTCACTGAAAAGGTGGTCTTTATCAAAATTCTTTCTATTCGTAGTTGTGGTCCATTTATTTTTTTGGAACAGCAGCATGGTCTCCACGCATATTTATAGAAATGACTGTTTATTCTCTAGGTTTCATAAGTTGAACAGTCTCCTTTCAAAGCTGTATTTGATCTCAATGCCACGAGACGAGATCAGTAACAGAATAGAATAGAATTAAATAGAAGTAGATGATAAAAAGGGTTGGCGCAGTGATATAACCCTGCTTGACCCCTGTTGAGATGCTGAAGGGATCTATTAACCTCCCATTGTTGAGGACAGTTGCAGTCATTTGGTTATGTAGCAGCCTCAGGATACTAATGAATTGGGCAGGACATTCAAATCTAGATAAAATTCTTTAGGGCACTACTTAAGTGATGGAGTTGAAGGCCTTGGTCAGATCAATAAAGGTAACATACCGATTTTATTGTTGCTCACAACAATTATGTTAAATTTGCCTGGCTGCAAATTTTATGTCAATAGTACCTTGAGATAGTCTGAAGCCACACTCAGAGAGAACATCCTCAGCCAGTGGGAGCAGACAATTTAGGAACAAGCAAGTGGGAATTTTTCTGGTGATGGAAACACTTCAATTTGTCGCCCATCTTAAGATAGTAACAGTTTTCATCTCTCTGAAGTCCAGTGAGATCTTTTCTTTGTTTCAGATCTTGCTAATGATCTCTTGTAACTTTTGTGACATTTCCTTACCTCAACCCCTCAATATCTCTGCTTGCATACCATCTGGGCCACAAACTTTGCTGTTCCTCATTTCAATTATGGCTTGAAGAATCTTTTCTCAGGTTGGCAATTTGGCCATGAATGTGTTTTTTCCGTGCTAATGAACTGCTGGAATGTTGTCATTTATTACTACAAAATCGCAGTTGAGAAACTGATCGAAAGTGTTCCTTCCAGCATTGCAAGATGGCAAAATCTTCTAGAAGGCTTAATTGTTCAGAAGGTCCCAACTTAGGACAAGGGGGGTGCTGATTCATGTGTGCTTAAACTAGATAGGGTCTTTGTCATCTAATAGAAGCTCCAGACTAACAGTGATTCAACATATAAGACCTTGACAACAGAACAGGTGGAAAAAGACACATGTTGCCTGAAGGGCTGTTGTATCAGAAGAAGGCTGAAGCAGGGCAATGATATCCAGTCATAGTTTTCCCTCATTCTAACAGATCAAGGTCAATGACCCAACAAGATTATATGGATGCCATATGCACCCTGGCTTCCCCACATTAACATTTTTCACATGCAGCCTCCCTTCAAGGTTCCCCACACATCATTTTCCTATAAAGTCCTGTGGACAATTGGCCAAGGGGAGTCCAATAATTGATCTCAGACAGTGGAAGCAAGAAATTCCATTTGGTAGTTGCTTTTACAAATCTGGATTCTTCTCTCTCTCCATACGACATCACAGACCTGAGCAAGATGTACCTTCCCGACTAGGAACAAGTTAGAGAACTTGTTAATGGCTATGTCTACTTTTGTAAAGGACTTAAAGCAATAACCAATGCATCCACAGAAATGACTTTGCTATCAAGAACAAACCCGTGAGTCAACTAACTTAACCTATCAAATAACTCTTCACAACCGTCTGTCTCCAATAATGCAACTACATATGTTGCTCGGCACACTTGAACACTTCTTTAATATGTGCTGGGTATAATGGATATTTCTATCCCAATATATCCATACCAAATATACACCCACACAGAAAAGTCCAGAAATTGTTCAATCTTTATTCTCCAACATTCATAGAAAAAAATTTTTGTAAACAGACATGCAACTTCAATATAAATGTTTTCTGTCTTGTTCAGACCAATATGTCGCTCAGGTTGCAGAGAAAAGAATCTCTATTCTTATTAAAAAGAATGTCGGATCAGACGGCAGAAGTATATGTGGAAAGACCGTCCGAGGCTCGGTAATCTGCTGAATGTAAGCCGGCGGCAGATTCTTTTCTCTGCAACCTGAGTGACATATTTGATAAAAATCTGAAGGAGACTGAAAACATTTATATTGAAGTCGCCTGTCTGTTTACAAAAAAAAATTTCTATGAATTTTGAAGAATAAAGATTGAAAAATTTCTGAAATTTTACTGTGCAGGTGTATATTTGCTATGTCCAATGCCTTCTCTATAGATTAGGACACCAAAGAGCAGTTTTTACTCCAATCTGGATGTGGCTGTCCCCATAAAGTCCAAATTCATTTTGTTGGGGAACTACAACACAAGTGTTAGGTATAACTTCAACATATGGAGTGGCATCATTGGAAAAGAAGGTGTGGGAAAAGCCAACTCCAACTGCATTCTCCTTCAAAGCAAATGTGCGGTGCACAACCAAAACCCTGTTACATCAGAAGAACAAATACAAAATTACATTGATGCATCCTTAAAGGGGTTTTCTCGTTACAAAGTTCATATCTCTAATGATGGGGACAGTAAAAATAAGCACTTTTGCAATTGGTTTGCATTATCTAAGTCACTTAGTATAGCAGATCTGAGCTAATCTGTGCATCTATAGCTATTTCTGCAGCAGGTGGGTGGGACACGCCCCCTTTTCTGTGACTGGCTGACTGACTTTCATTCAGCCTGTTTGGACACGCCCCCTAAATGAGAAACGCCCCCTGCGCTATGATTGGCTGCCTGCACCCTCAGCTGTTGAAGTTGAAAGTGAAACAAACTGCCTGTGATGATTGTGTGTATAAAATAAGGGCTGTCTCAGCTTCTCTCTGTATGATAGCTCTATGTAAAGGATCTGGGCAATTACTGAGTCTCTAGCTGATAGATTCACTCTTTCCTTATACACTGCTCACCCCTCCATATAACACAGCCCTATACTGTACACTGCTCTCTCCCCATATAACACATCCCTATACACTGCTCTTCCCCAAATAACACAGCCTATTATAGTCTGCTGTACCTACTGCCTGATGACAGAGGAGGGAGGGGGGAGCAGTGTGCCTTTGTCACATTTGTTTCATCAGTTCAGGCAGTATGTATAACTGCTTACACCAGTGCAGGTGTTCTGGTTACAAGCAGCTTGTGGAGCTTGGACATGACAGCTCTGCAGCCATGAGAAGCAGGCAGGAGGCTGCAGAGCTGTGATATCCTTTCCCTTCCACTGCACACACAGAATGATGATGTCACCAGTCTTCACTGAGGGGAGACACACCTCCTGGGAGGAGAGACATGCTTACTGAGAGAAGAGCCTCGCCCCTGGATTTGAAGCTGAAAGATAGAAACAGCTCAAGTCTACGAAGGCATGTAATGATTAAACCCCGCCAATCCTAACATCTCCTGGACTATGTGCCTGTAGCCCAACACATGTCCTATGAGTCCACAGAGCACTGTACTGTGTATCTGGTCCCTTCCAGATATCCGGTTATTTAGTATATTTTTGCTTTACCTTTTTTATACAATTTGTAAGCATTCCGCTCATATTCCTTCAATAACCATAGCCAGATCTATATTATTTAATGGATTTGCTATTTCATAGAGATGTAGCATATTCCTTTTTATGTACCTGCATCATTATCCCAGTACCAGTTACAGATAAATATACAGGTTTCCATCCAGGGCAGAGACATTCATCTGAAGTCTATTATGTTGGTTGATCTCTAATAAAAAGGTAAAATATCTGCTAGCTGAGTTGTCTGTTATATTACTTTTTCAGAAGTAATCAGTTACAGATTACTGGCTCAGAAAATAGTCATGGGATCATCCAGATGGCCCAGTGGTTAGTCTTCAATTGCAGCTGAGCAAAAGGCCTGACTGACTTTGATTCACCGCTTAGCCTGCTGTTTTGAGCTCTCTCCAGGGCTGAAAAGGTTGTTCAATTAGATGTCATGTCCCAGAAGTGCATCCAGTGATAGGGATGATAGAGAAGCAGGGCTAAAATCTTGCTCTTGTCTTGTTGGAATTTAGCTAATCCTAACAGAGATGTCTGTCTACCCCTTCAGTGCCCAGAGCAGACCTACTTCAGATTTTTTCAGCAAATGTTCTCTATAAATGCATGACCATGAAATAATGGCTGACAATTATTAGAATTAACAGAAAAGAGTATATGAGAATGTATGAACTCAAGACTTGCTGTCGCAGAATTTTCATATTAAGTATCTATCATCACTAAAGAATACCTGAGTATTTATCTATGTTATTTAATTAATAAGGATGCAATTCTGACTAACTGACATCTAACGTGTGTAAATAATAACACAGCGTAGTATTACTACAGTATAGTCACAGAGTCTTATTATGTATATTCACTTTTATATGCTCACATAAATGTGCAGTATATACAAATAATAGCAGTTATTTAATGGGAGCATTCAGACAAAGAAGTATAAGCCTGGGTTCATACAGTGCATTACCTGTACTTTTGTTTCAGTTTGAAGGTAAGGAAGCACACACCTTTAAAAAAAAACATAAAAATTTTGACTGTGAAGTGTTGCAGTTTTGCAATGTGGTTATTCACAGTACGGTTTTAACAGGTGGAACACACTTGTCAGTGTTTTACCTGTTAAAAGCTGTTTCTCCAATAACCACATCACAAAACTGCAGAAATTAGAAAAATTTGTTTTTGATCTCTGACCTTAAAATCTCAACAAAAACGCACAAAAAACGCACAGTGTGATCTCATCCTAAGAGGTAAGTAAATCAGTATAATATCTTACTTTACATGTAGTTAAATCATGTGAATTCTGAAGGAGACACTGAATACTGACTGTATCTGTTAAACTATAGCCCACTGAGCATCCTGAAACGCACTGTAAAATATAAAATAGCTGAACTGTCTGCAGGAAGTTGACAGCCCAGTTCTGGAACCCCTGCTGACAAATGATTCATGAAATGTCAGATCCTATCAGTGGCAGACACTAGAGAATTCAGATGCCTCCCAGTTGCCCAGTGCTCACAGTCTTATTTATAATGGCAAAATCGTACTTAGACACTTCTCGGGGAAAAAGGAAACATTACAATGTCACAAATTATAATATTATTCATAGATAAGAACATTTTGTATACAAAATATGCAACTTAAAGAAAATATGTTCCACTTTCTTTTAAATGTTTATTATTATTAATAACAGACTGTTTTAAACATTTAGTTTTAACTGGTTTAGTTTAGTTTATTTAATTTTTTATCATTGTTTGTTATACAGGAGGCCGCCATCTATGATGATGAGTACAGCACACATTAGGCATAAGAAAGTAGGAATGCCAAGCAGCCCTGTCTCCTATGCTGGAGCCACGAATGTAACTAAAGTCAAAGCAACTGTTAACTGTGCACCACTAATAGCACACAGTGGTGGTCGGTAACCAAGGAGACAAGGAAGCAAGTTAAAGGTGTAAAAAAGGTCTGTAATAGGTAAAGCATACATAGTTTTTGATAACATACATTTTGAAAATTGCTTACTTTACAGTAATGGCCCTCTCAGCAGCACTTGCTATGATAGGAATACCTTTTTAAAGAATCTACTCTGATGCAAGAACATCACACCTTAATGTAGGGAATAACAAGTCGACAGCTTTCTGCTATCTAGTACTATTATGTGGGTTCTCTGAAACATAGCACTACGGCCTCCATCATTGTATGCATATATATATTATATCTTTTCATAGGACATTGCTGCAGATATGACACTTTGACACAATGTAAAGTAGTCAGTGTACAACTTGTATAACAGTGTATATTTGATGTGCCCTCAAAATAACTCGACACACAGTCATCATGTCTAAACCACTGGCAACAAAAGTAAGCACACCCATAGGTGAAAATGGACAATTTGTGTCCAATTTGTAATTTTCATTCTCAGTATAATGTGACTCGTTAGTGTTACAAAGTCTCAGGTGCGAATGGGGAGAAAGTCTGTTAAATTTGGTGCCAACCCTCTTACACTCTCTCATATTGGTCACTGGAAGTTCAACATGGCACCTCATGGCAAAGAACTGTCTGAGGATCTGAAAAAAAGAATTGTTGCTCTGCATAAAGATGGCCTAGGCTATAAGAAGATTGCCAACACCCTGAAACTGAGCTGCAGCACGGTGGCCAAGACCATACAGCGGTTTAACAAGACAATTTGCACTCAGAATAGGCCTCCCCATGGTTGACTAAAGAAGTTGTGCGCACATGCTCAGTGTCATATCCAGAGACTGTCTTTTCAAAATAGACGTATGAGTGCTGTAAGCATAGCTGCAGAGGTTAAAGGGGTAGGAGGTAAGCTTGTCATTGCGCAGACCATATGCCGCACACTGAATCAAATTGGTTGGCATGGCTGTCGTCCCTGAAAGAAGCCTCTTCTAAACATGATGCAGAATTGTGACCATGTCCTGTGGTCTGATGAGATCAAGATAAACTTATTTGGTTCAAATGGTGCCAAGCTTGTGTGGCGGCAATCAGGTGAAGAGTACAAAGACAAGTGTGTCTTGCCTATGGTCAAGCATGGTAGTCGGAGTGGCTGTGGGCAGCTAAAGCTCATTGAAGGAACCATGAATGCCAACATGTACTGTGACATGCTTTTTGAAAAATCCTATCTCCATTGTTTCCTCTGGGGATTTTACAAGCCAAAAATGTCAAGAATTTACGTCCCTTATTTTTACAGCCATAATTGCGTCTGAAAATGGCAAAATTACTCTTGTGAAATACGCTTCATGTGAATGACATGGCATATTTTATGCGTTAAATGTGCTAAAATACGGCCCGAAAAAACGCTGTGTGAACATACCCTTATGGCTTACAGGTATCATGGTGGCGCTCGCTCACCAAGCCTCTCATACGCCCCAGGCAAGACTACAATGAAGAAGGGGCTGTGGATGACAGAGATATTCTCCTGGGGCAATCTCTGTAGGTGGTAGTAGTACTCAACTGCCTGGGATGGAGGGTGAGGTGCCCTTGGTGTGCAGTGCAGACAGGCAGGAGCCCAGACTGGCAGACAGAATCACTTCTCCTTTACTCAATGCTAGATAGGAAACACACAATTTTAGTCGCTTACACAGTCTCTTTTACAAATTATCAACAGCTTGCACAGCTCACTTCAAGAAGCACCACCAGGAACACAAATAAAGGTCCCCAAAATAACAGATTATTCAGACAAGAAGCCTTCCGGACATCTTTCCTTAGAATTAAACTGGTGAACTATTCATCAACTAATGAAAGGCCTGGAGGGTACATGACTATCTCACAGTTCAAATCCTGGTGTCTCCTATCAAGATGGCTGCACCCTCTTTTCATGTAGATCTCTTCTTCACAGAATCCTTTTTCTTGTGTGGCAAGGAGCAAGAGAAGGACACTGAACCGTAGCTAGCATGATGCCAGCATTGTCTTCTCCAAAGGCAGCGTGAAAACTAAACGGTATAACAACAAATTAACAACTAACCTTCCCAATCTAGTTGTATGGCAATTTATAAAGTCTGGCCCCCACCCTTGGTCTCCTATGCAACACCTCTGGCTGTAAGCTTGTGCAGTACATTAATCATTCTCATGCCAATTCAACTTAGTCTTACCAACACAGCAGTCTTCACATATGCAGAGATTTTACCCAAGGGTCAGGAATAGAGATGGGCGAATCGATTCTAACGAAGTGGAATTCGTTTAGAATTTCAGGAAAACTTCGGTTAGGAACGAAGTCGAACTTTGGGGTTCTTCGGGTGAACGAAGTGTGCTTTTGATTGATAAAATGGCTGCGAGCACATGGCGCTACATGGGGCCAAGCACTCTGGGGAGGAGAAGGGCCATACCCTGCATGACATGTGCAGAGGTGAAGCCAATCAGAGACCGGGGGATTCTGTGACGTCACCGCAACATATAAGTCCGGGCCCCGACGCCGGGAGCACACTCCTCTCACTTGCTCATCAGGGAAGGTGCTGCCGCGGCTGATAGCCCTTACTGAATAATGATTTTTATATAGCGATTCTGTGGGTGTTCACCTTGTCTCAGAGACTGTTCTCTTAATGTTCTTTTCTAATTTTTTGGGGTATTGGATCTGAAACCCCAGTGTGCGTCCATGCAGCTGCATATACATTCAATATCCAAGTGGGATCTAAGCCAGTTCCTGTTGTATTCATTTAAAGGGAAAAGGTTTTTCTCATACCACTTCATTTTGGTGCCCTTAATTGGGAACACTGGGGGGGTTCTTTTGGTTCTTGCTCTTTGTTCTCCCCCCCATGAACAACCGTCTTTATCAGGGGGATTGCATTATTCCCTGTGTATTCCAGCAAAGGTTTTCAAACTGATCTGGTGTGGGGGGAAAAAGCTTGTAAAAGCTACAAGTTCCTATTTGTGTGCTTACAATCTTCTCCGCAAACAACCAAGGGAAAGCGTTTTTTCTGGTGTGTCCCAAAGAAACCCATAATTTTCAAGCCAAATTATAATTTTTTCCGTTCCAAAAGAATAATGTTTATTAACAACGTATTTTCTTATTGTGTGGGCGGAGGAAACACACAATTACCGACAGACACAACAAAGCCTACAAAGATTTGTGGGGCCCTTCATTTCTTTGGGCCGCCAATTTAAATCCAGGGGTAATTTAAAGCTGTGTTTTCTGGGGCTACCAAAAACCGTCTTTTAAGAAATATTTTAAAATTTTTTCTTTAAAGCCAAATTAAAAACTATCTTTTGTAGGGGCCCTAAAGAACCGGGCTTTTACAATACAAACAACAATTTTTGGGGCTGCTCAATTCTATTGGGCGCAATTTACATCCAGGGGTTAATTAAGCGTTGTTTTGCTGGTGTGCTGACCCCAAGAAACCGTCTTTTTCATCCCAAAATATATAATTTTTTCCTGTAGCCTAATTCACAAGCAAAGGTTAATTTACAACTGTATCTCTTGTTGTGTGGCGTGAAAAAGCAATTGTAACACGCTACAAAGCTACTATTTTGTGGGGCTCAATTCTTTGGAGCAATTTACATCCTGGGGTTAATTAAGGTTGTTTTGCTGGTGTGCTGACCCCAAGAAACCGTCTTTTTCAACGCCAAAATATATAAATTTTTTGTAGCCTAATTTCAAAAGCAAAGTTAATTACAACTGTATCTCTTGTTGTGTGGCGTAGAAAACACGCAATTGTAACACGCTACAAAGCTACTATTTTGTGGGGTTCAATTCTTTGGCGCAATTTAAAATCCAGGGTTAATTAAGCGTTGTTTTGCGGGGTGTGCTGACCCCAAGAAACCGTCTTTTCAACGCCAAAATATAAACATTTTTCCTGTAGCCTAACCCAAAGCAAAGGTTAATTTACAACTGTATCTCTTGTTGTGTGGCTTTAGAAAACCCAATTGTAACACGCTACAAAGCTACTATTTTGTGGGGCTCAATTCTTTGGCGCAATTTACATCCAGGGGTTAATTAAGCGTTGTTTTGCTGGTGGTGCTGCCCCCAAAAACCGTCTTTTCAACCCCAAAATATATAAATTTTTCCTGTAGCCTAATTCACAAGCAAAGGTTTAATTACAACTGTATCTCTTGTTGTGGGGTTTAGAAAACAGCAATTGTAACAGCTACAAAGCTACTATTTTGTGGGGGCTCACTTCTTTGGAGCAATTTACATCCTGTGGTTATTTAAGAGTTTTTTTTGCGGGTGTCGTGACCCCAAGAAACCGTCTTTTTCAATGCCAAAATATTTAATTTTTCCTGTAGCCTAATTCACAAGCAAAGGTTAATTACAACTGTATCTCTTGTTGTGTGGCGTAGAAAACACGCAATTGTAACACGCAAACAAAGCTACTATTTTGTGTGGCTCAATTCTTGGCGCAATTTACATCCAGGTTAAATTAAGTGTTGTTTTGCTGGTGTGCTGACAAAAATAAACCGTCTTTTTCAACGCCAAAATATATACATTTTTCCTGTAGCCTAATTCACAAGCGAAGGTTAATTACAACTGTATCTCTTGTTGATGTGGCGTAGAAAACACCAATTGTAACACGCTACAAAGCTACTATTTTGTGCGGCTCAAATTCTTTGGCGCAATTACATCCAGGGGTTATTAAGCGTTGTTTGCTGGTGTCTGACCCAAAAGAACCGTCTTTTCAACGCCAAAATATAAAATTTTTCCTGTAGCCTAATTCACAAGCAAATGGTTAATTACAACTGTATCTCTTGTTGTGTGGCTAGAAAACACGAAATTTTTAACACGCTATAAAGCTACTATTTTGTGCGGCTCAATTCTTTGGCGCAATTTACATCCAGGGGTTAAATTAAGCGTTTTTGCTGGTGTGCTGACAAAAAAAAACCCACTTTTTCAACGCCAAAATATATACATTTTTCCTGTAGCCTAATTCATGTCCGAAGGTTTTTTTAAACCCTTTTTGTGCTTTTACATTTAGTAAAACACACAGTGTTTTTAAATGACACATACAAGTAATTTTTCCTGGCCATTTGTGGAGCGCAATTTATATCCAAGGTTACCCAAGCTTGTTACTGGGTTCATTTGGAGTAAAAAACCCAGGGTGAAATATTTATCATATACAGATATCATCATCAAATAGTGTCTGTACATTTTAGAACAAACCAGTATGTCAGACAGAGAGGTGGCAGGCTCTGCACCTGCGATTTGGCAGTGGCACAAAAATTCCTGGAACAGGCCCAGGTCGCAGCACAGCAAGGGGAAGTCGCAGCAGGGGTCACTCGGTGAGGCCACAACTGCCGCTGTCATCTAGCGGCGTGTGGTTGTTCAGCAACCCAAGGTTTTTGATTGGTTGACTAGTATCATCCTCTTCCCCCCAGATGACATCTGAAAACCCCAGCCAAGAGCCCGGTGGGAACCTCAAAACACAACCATTAGTTGGCATGGCCCGGGAGCGGGTCAGGGGCCCCTCACCTGCCCTCAGCCCGCCTCTGTCCCATCCGGTTCCCTCAGCCAGAGATCTACTATGTGGTCTGGGCCCCAGCGCCACTATTTTAGTGAGGATGAACAATTTGAGGAGGGCATCGCAGCAAACTTGGCAGCGAAGAAATGGGGCCAATATCTCCTGCTTCTTGCAGTAGGCGTCAAATTTTAGATGTGGAGAGTGGCATGGGAGGTCATGTTGTGAGAGGTCAGCCTCGGCTTACCAAGACCGGTGATGAGGACAGCAGTGAACGATTGAAACACAAATAGATGATGATGAAAGCCGACCGCACTTGGGAGCCGGGTGAGGCAAGGGCTTCATCATCGTCAGGAGAAGAGGGCGTCAGCTTGCCGTCAGCAGCAGCGCAGCGAGCAAGTGGGTCGTGTGGCTGTGAGTCAGCAGGATAGCAGCAGTGTGAGGTCGGGAGCCAAGCGGCCACGGGGTTAAAAAACCCGCTTTGCAGGTCCAAGAAAGTAGCAGCACAGGGGCTCAGCGAGGCAGCGGAGGCAGTAGTCACTCAGTGCGGAGTGTTGGCGGTAAAATCCGATACTCGGCGGTGTGGCAGTTCTTGCTAAAACACCGGAGGAGCCGAAAGGGTATATGTAGAATCTGTGGGCAGAAAGTGAAGCGTGGCCAGGGAGCTAACGTTGGCACCATGGCCCGCGTCAACACATCACGTCACCATCCGGTGGCCTGGGAGAAACGTGGCTCAGATGGGGTGGTCCATCCTGCCGCCGCAGCAACAGCAGCAGCAGCACGCCCAGTGGCACGCATGCCATTGCAGCCAGTCAAGGCTCCCCACCTCTGCAGAAGGGAGCTGTTTCTCTTTGACATCATCTCCGGTCCAGATGCTCCTGTCCTCACTACTCATGGCGCCAGCAGTCGTTCAGCGAGGCGATTGCAAAGAGGACAAAAAGTATGCGTCCAACCATCCTAAGGTGCAGCAGCTGACCATGCCCGCCAAGTTGTTGGTACTGGGAGTCCCTCCCTTTCCAAATGGTGGGGCTCTGCACCGTTCAAGAACTAATGGCTTGTGCCGAGCCGAGATGGAGAGTTCCAAGCCGTAATTTTTTTCCAAAAAGGCAGTACCCGCACTTCATAAATAAGTAGAACAGAAGGTGGGTCCCGTCCTTTAGCTTATCGGTTTGTTCCAAGGTGCACGGCCCGCGCGGACGTCCCGGAGCTGTAACTACGGTCAGGCCAGTACAAAGCCCTTTACGGCCCACTGGGTGAATGGCTTCCAGCCCAGGCACACCAACAACTTGGACAGGAGACGCCGCTTTCTCCTCCTCCACGTTGTCAAACTGCTGCACCTGCGCCAATGTCCGCCTCCTCCCCTCCACCACCCCCACCATTCAAACCTCCACAAGTACTACACCTGGCTTGCCTCGGCGAACAAAGTCACACAGGGGAGGAACTGCTCCGCGTCATGCAGCAAGAAATCGATGTGTGGCTTTCTCCGCGCCAAATGCAAATCTGAACCATGGTGACGGACAATGGGAGTAACATGGTGTCCGCGCTGCACCGAGGAGGGATGGTCCATCTGCATGGCGCACATGTTCAATCTGGTTGTGAAAAGGTTCCTGAAGTCTTCCACCGATCTTCAGAACATTCGAAAATGGCCAGGGAAAATGTGATGCACTTTATCCATTCGTACAAAGCCAGGGGAAAACCCTCCCCGAGTTGCAGCGGCAGAACGGCCCCCCCAACACACTCTTATTTCGATGTTTCCACCAGCTGGAATTCCAGCCTGCACATGTTGGACCGACTGTATGAACAGAGAAAGGCCATAGCGTTTTTTTGGTGATCCAGGCAGACAGAAGTACTCCCCTGTGTAACTTTGATGTCAGCCAGTGGGAGCTTTATGGTGACACCTGCCGTTTGTTGAGGCCATTCGAGGAGGTGACGTTATTTGTCAGTCGCCAGGGGCTACGGGGTGAATAACATCATTCCACTGCTTCATGTCCTGGAACAGATGCTGAAAAATCTGTCTGGGCAGGGGACTGGAGAGTGGCGACTACATCTCGTGGCCACATGAGTCGGTGGGGACTGAACTGGAGGAGGAGGAAGACATTGGAGCAGAAGCATTGTCTGGTGAAATGAGTGGATTTTCTACCCAGGTGACAAGAGAGGAGGAGCAGGAGGCAGCTGGAGAGGTGGGTGGAGATGGGAAGACGAGGCAGATGACCCCCAAAGCACCGTGGGAGTTTTAAAAGTGGAAATGGAGGAGGGGGCCCTCGGGGTCACTTGTGCAGAGGCCTGCAGCATGCTTTTTTGCCCGGCTAGTGAAGCCGAATAGTCAGCATCCGGCAGAGGGATGACTTCTGGCTCTCCACCCTATTGGACCCTCGCTACCGGTCCCAAAATGGGAGCCTTTTTCCCAGCTATTGAGAGGGGAAAACAAATCAAATACTATAGGGAAATCCTCCGTAATCAGTTGGCTGTGCCTATGTGCGGCATCGTCCCTCCTCTGACAGGTCTGACCGGGGGGTTCCTCAGCGCTCACGTACTACTGCCGCGGCTGGTGGGGGAAGGTGGGGGGGTAGGAGCAGTACCAGCTCCATCAGTCGTAACCTAAGTCTAGCAGCTTCCTTCACCTGCCAAGTGAGGAGGGCAGTCGCCGCAGCAGCAGCAGCAGGACCTGGAGCAGTCCCTGAACCAACAGGTTGTGGCCTACTTGACAGCACCTGCCACCTCAGTTAGAAGATCCGCTGGACTACTGGGCAGATAAACTGGATGTGTGGCTGCAACTTTCCGAGTTTGCAGTGGAGAAGCTGTCCTGCCCGGCCAGTAGTGTGGCATCAGAGCGGGTGTTCAGTGCGGCGGGGGCCATCGTTACCCCAAGGAGAACCCGCTTGTCCACGGGAAATGTTGAACGACTGACCTTTGTCAAGATGAATCAGGCGTGGATCGGCCAGGATTTCCACACACCAATGCCTTAGGCGTCAGTCTGGGTTCAAACTACCTGCCCAGCCACTATTCTGATGCCGCCACCCGCCTGATGCCACACATCTGCTGACAGTTTCTCCATCTGCCTACCACCATCTTTACCAGGGACTGGTATTGCCACCCACTCAACACTCTGTCATTGTGCCACTCTATGTGCTCATGCTGCTGCTGCTGTTGCTGTTGCCGTGACATCCACACTGTGTCATTGTGCCACTGTCTGACCTCATGCTGCTGCCGTGGCTGCTGCCGTGCCCTCCACACTGTGTCATTGTGCCACTGCCTGACCTCATGCTGCTGCCGCCCGTGACCTCCGCTCTCATTTATTGTGCCCCTCTGTGGCTTCCCTGTTTTGCCAAATCCAGAAATTGCCCCATTTTCACTGCCTTTTGAATCCCATGGTGGTGCCCTTGGCCTTCTGTTTTCCCTCCAATTCTGTGGTGAATTGTGCCAAACCTTTTTTGGCCCCTCTTTAATTGTTTTGCCGCCTCAAGAATTTCATTGTGCCACTGCCTGATCTCATACTGCTGCCGCCGTGACCTCCACACTGTGTGATTGTGCCACTCTGTGGCCTAATACTGTTTTGCCGCCTCCAGAATGTCATTGTGCCACTGCCTGATCTCATACTGCTGCCCGCCGTGACCTCCACACTGGTGTGATTGTGCCACTCTTGGCCTAATACTGTTTTGCCCCCTGCAGAATGTCATTTGTGCCACTGCCGATCTCATACTGCTGCCGCCGTGACCTCCACACTGTGTGATTGTGCCACTCTGTGGCCTAATACTGTTTGGCCGCCTCCCAAAAATGTCATTGTGCCACTGCCTGATCTCATACTGCTGCCGCCGTGACCTCCACACTGAGTCATTGTGCCACTCTTGGCCTAAAACTGTTTTGCCGCCTCCAGAAAGTCATTGAGCCACTTCCTGATCTCATGCTGCTGCTGTCGTGACCTCCACACTGTGTGATTGTGCCACTCTGTGGCTTCCTCGTGTTTTGCCACCTCCAGAATGTCATTGTGCCACTGCCTGACCTCATGCTGCTGTGGCTGCCGCTGTCACCTCCACACTCTGTCACTAATGTTGCCACCTGAGCTCTCAGCTTGTTTTTTTTCCAGCTTTCGCTGGCATGACTTTATCAGGCTACATTCCCGCTTGAGTTTTTTGGTCAGTTTTGCCCTCTTAAGTGCCCAGGGAATTTTATAGTGAAACGATTCTAAGAGCGGCGGCAGTCATCTGCGTGTCATACTAAAACACAACATTGTATGAAGACCAAACCAAGCTCCCTCTGCATATTTAAGCATGTCACAACGTTCTACAGCACCCTGCAGGCTCTGTGCAGCCTGGAAATAGCTGCTTTTTAACGCGATTCGTGCCGAAGTAATTCGGAACGAAACGAATTTTGTCGGAAAATTCGGCGAAGTGACCGAATCAAATTTTTGAGAAATTCGCCCATCTCTAGTCAGGAACAAACATTATGTCTTATTCCCATTGTAATCATCACAAGCATTATGTCAGACATTAAAAAACTCTATAAAACTTTCATAGTGTGCTATAATGCCTATTGTGTACACTACATTACTTTTGTCCCTGCATGCTGCCAGCACATCCCTCACTTTTCCTCCCCACAATAAAGAATGTACTTTAAGATATTTTAACTGCTTAGAAACCAAACTTAATATAACCTTAAAGGGGTTTTTCCTTAAATATGCTAGGTACTCTCTCCCACTGACATCACTCCTAATTCTGGCACAATTTTCCCCAAAAATAATGTCATATATGCTTTACACCACATTTATTATGTGTTTTAGACAATTTTTAGATACTTTTGCACCTCGTCCATAAAATGGAGTGTGACTTTTTAAAAAAGGCGTGGCTTCACATAAAAATGGTGTGGCTTAATGTATGCTAAAAATTTGCCAACATTTTGCCATAGTTAGTTGCATAAAAGTAAGTCAACTTAATTTAAATTTAAGACTGTCTAGTTTAACTAAAAACTGTGTCAAATAGCTAGACACTATTGATAAATGTGTCACAGAGCTTATGTGTGTCAGCCTTAAAAGTAAGGCCTTAATCATAGCATAAAACCTTTTGTCACATCATACAACCAATTAACACTACCCACAGGAATGTATTTCAGTTATCATGTGAGAGATAGCATACAGAGGAGGGATGAGCGAATCGGTTCTAAAGAGGTAGAATTCGTTTAGAATTTAAGGGAAAATTTGACTCTGAACGAAGCTGAAGTTCAAGGCGATTCACGGTAACGAAGCTAAAATGGCTGCAAGCACATGGCGTGACATGGGCCAGAAAACTATGGGAGAAAGAAACGAACACCCTCAAAGACATGTGCAGTCATGCAGCCAGCCAGCTTCTGTGACGTCACAGCCCTATAAATTTGGCATCCATGTTAAATTCTGCCACCTCTCACTTTGTCTCCTATCCACAAGCATCTGGCTGTAGCAGCACTACATTGCAATCTGTGCAAAATACTTCCATTTTTTGAGCTACTGGGGTGAAAGACCTTCACAAGTGTGTGTCATATACACACCTGTTCCTGAACCAGCGTTTTTTATATTGGGATATTGCAATCTGTGCCCAAGAGTTCATTTATCCTCTGTTTATGGGGTATTCTGAGTCAAATCCAGGGTGTGTGTGTTTCTGCCCCATACACGTCTGAAATCCATCATGTTCATTCTGTAGCGTATCTTATTTTGTGCTGAAGAGTTAATTTCCTCTGTTTGTGGGGTAATTTGAGTGAAATTCAGGGTGTGTATTTCTGCCCCAAACACCTGAAATCCATCACGTTCATTCTGTAGGGTATTTTATTTTGTACCCAAGAGTTAATTTATCCTCTTGTTTGTGGGGTATTCTGAGTCAAATTCAGGGTGTGTATTTCTACCCCCAT